>JAGXEW010000541.1:0-87104 GCA_030684275.1 Acipenser oxyrinchus oxyrinchus
GTGACAGTTACATCAAGATATGATTAAATACCAAATACTACAGTTTAAACATGTGGCAGATTACAGTACTCTGAAGTACAGGATTAAATGCAGTAAAATAGGGGCAGGTAAGAGTAAGTAAAGCAAATTTAAGGAAGGGTGAAAGCGTCCCAGGGGGAAACAGAGGAGTTCTACAGGTGCTGTCTGAAGAGGTGAGTCTTAAGGAGGGCTGAATGTGGTCAGGGACTGGGCAGTCCTGACATCTGTAGGTAGGTCATTCCACCACTGCGGAGTGAGGGTGGAGAAGGAGCGGGCTCTGGAGGCAGGGGAGCGTGAGGAGGTAGAGCCAGTCTTCTAGTGCAGGCGGAGCGGAGAGGTCGAGTGGGGGTGTAGGGAGAGATGAGGGTCTGGAGGTAGCTGGGTGCAGTCTGGTCAAGGCATCTGTAGGCTAGTACAAGAGTCTTGAACTGGATGCGGGCGGTGATCGGTAGCCAGTGGAGTGAGCGGAGTAGTGGAGTTGCGTGGGAGAAGCGAGGCAGAGAGAACACCAGGCGGGCAGCAGAGTTCTGGATGAGCTGGAGCGGACGGGTGGCGGCCGCAGGGAGGCCAGCCAGGAGGGAGTTGCAGTAGTCTAGGGCGGAGAGTACCAAGGCCTGGACCAGGAGCTGGGTGGCGAGTTGGTGAGGAAGGGTCGGATTCTTCGGATGTTGCTCAGGAAGAATCGGCAAGTGCGTGCCAGAGTGGAGATGTGCTGGGAATAAGAGAGGCAGGGGTCCAGGGTGACTCCGAGGTTCTTAGCGGAGGAAGAGGGAGAGAGTGTGGTAGATTCCAGAGGAACAGAGATAGAGAGATCAGAGGAGGGGGAGGAGGAGGGAAAGAAAAGGAGGTCAGATTTAGAGAGGTTAAGTTTGAGGTGATGCGAGTGCATCCAGGAGGAAATAGCAGACAGACAGGTAGAGATACGGGAGGAGATGGTGGAGTCAGAGGAGGGGAAGGAGAGGAAAATCTGAGCATCATCAGCATAGAAATGGTATGAGAAACCATAGGATGCGATGAGGGGCCCAGGGAGCTGGTGTAGAGAGAGAACAGGAGAGGACCCAAGACTGACCCTTGGGGACTCCTGTTAAGAGAGGGTGAGGTGTGGAGGTTGCTCCACGCCAGGTTACCTGGTAAGTGCGGTTGGAGAGGTAGGAGGAGAACCAGGCCAGAGCAGTGCCAGAGACTCCCAGGTCAGCGAGAGAGGACAGTAGAATAGAGTGATCAACAGTGTCAAAGGCAGCAGAGAGGTCGAGGAGAATTAGGACAGAGGAGAGAGAGGCAGCTCAGGCAGACTTAAGTGAGTTGGTGACAGACAGGAGGGCGGTTTCAGTGGAGTGAGCAGAGCGGAAGCCAGATTGGAGAGGGTCGAGCAGAGAGTTTTGGACAGGAAAGCAGAGAGCTGGCGTGTACAGTCCGGCTCAAGGGTTTTGGAGAGGAAGGGTAGGAGGGAGACAGGACGGTAGCTCTGGAGGGAGGTGGGGTCGAGGGTAGGTTTTTGAGGATGGGAGTGATAGAGGCTTTTTGAAGGCAGAGGGAAAGAGACCAGAAAGTAGAGAGGTGTTGAGAAGGGAGGAGATGAAGGGAAGTAGAGCAGGAGCAGCAGCTTGAAAAGGTGAGTGGGGAGGGGGTCCAGGGCACACGTGGTGGGTTTGTGACCCTGGAGCAGGGAGGAGAGGTCAGAGTCTGAGAGGGGTGAGAAGGTGGAGAAGGAGGGTGAGTTAGTAGGGGATGCAGTGGGTGTAGGGGTTGGAGCAGGAGGAGGTGCAGGGGAGGGAGAGGTGTTAAAGAGTTTGCAGATATCTGAGATTTTAGAAGAGAAGAAGGAGGCAAAGTCATCAGGGGAGATAGAGGAGGGTGGAGGAGGTAGAGAATAGTTTACGTGGGTTGTTAGTGGAGGCTTGGATTACAGATTGGAAATAAGTACATTTAGCAGAGGAGAGAGTAGAGGAGAAGGAGGAGAGGAGAGGGCGGTAAAGGTCTAGGGCAGCAGGGAGTTTGGTTCTCTTCCATTTCTTTTCAGCAGATCGCAGTGTGATTCTTGCCGAGCGGAGTGCAGAAGAGAGCCAGGGATGGGGAGGGGAGGGGCGAGCAGGTCGGGAGGTGAGGGGACAGAGGGAGTCGAGAGAGGAGGTGAGGGAGGAGAAGAGGGTGGAGGTAGCAGAGTCTACGGAGAGTTGTGAAAAGGAGTCGATAGGAGGGAGGTGAGAGAGAGCAGTGGAGGCAAGGACAGAGGGGGAGAGAGAGCGGAGGTTACGGGCGAGAGGTGACAGTGGGAGTAGGAGGAGCAGGGAGAGGGGAGAGACAGAGAAAAGAGATGAAATAGTGATCGGAGAGGTCCAGGGGGTGACAGAGAGGGTGGAGGGGCAGCAGGCCCTGGAGAAGATGAGGTCCAGTTGACGGCCAGCTTTGTGGGTAGGAGGGGATGGAGAGAGACAGAAGTCGAAGGAGTGAAGGAGAGGGAGGAATCCAGCAGAGTGGCTGGGGTTGGAGAGATGGATGTTGAAGTCACCTAGCAGGACAGTTGGGGTAGACAGAGAGGGGAGGGAGGAGAGTAGATAGTCAAGTTCATCCAGAAAGTGAGCGAGAGGCCCAGGGGGGCGGTACAACACCGTAGTGGAATATTAGCACCAGTGTGCAATATTTGTTCTAAAAACATTGCTGTTAATGAAAAGGCTGGCTAATGGTTCTGCTTGATTCTGTGATCACAGTTCCATATGTTTATTATAGGCTGGTGCAACAGAGACCAGAGATAAGCATATCACTATGAATGAGTTAACAAGTAGGATTTTCAGCAAACATTGAGGTTTCCACCTTAGCAGTAAAAGTGATGCACAACAAGCTAGCATTTCAATCCACAGTATGCTGTATCTTTGAGCTCCCTCCAAGGTCATACTGCTAACTTATCTTTTGAGTGTGGGAGACACTGATGGGGGCGGAGTTTATAGTTCATTCTTCTCAGAAAATTGCAAAACAGATGCAAATGAGAAAACGTTGACAGCTACAGTAGCAGAGAGCATAGGCAAGTAATTGAGTCTCCTTAGACTGGTATCTTTAGCTCAAAACAAGGATGAAGTCTGTTCAGATTGCAAACTACAGTTTCAGCAAATGTAACCAGGTTTACCAGCCAAGTACCATGAAGTAGGCATTCCAGTAACTATGTGCTATGTTTTGCGGTGGTACGTTTGTTTGAACAGTGGTGCTTCCCACTGCACCACTCCCCTATTCAAAATTTGCTGAAGCTCCCAACTTTCTGGAAACTGCATCTTTGCTGGACAGCTTAAAATACCTTCTGGACAAAGACTTTCTGTTGAGATATGGAAACAGTCTCAGAAAGGGTTAGCCTTGACAAGGAGGAAATCAAAGACACAGAAGGTAGGTTTTGTTCTGTCAAGTGTGCAGGAGCAATCGGTTAGCTTTACCAGATGCTCTTTTTGAAAGGGAAGAATGATGAGGTAAATGGGGGTTCCTTGGAATGTCTTCAGTGAATTGCAGAATTCGTTGATTGTAAATGAGGTTTACTTAGAGGCTCTCAACGACTTTTTAACGCTGTGGTTTTGGCATTGTGGTTGCTTTAGCAGCTTAAAGCGCACCAACAAGAAGAAACTGTTGTTGATGTTACCGGATGCATGGTTAAAGGACTTGTACTTTATTTTTGTAATCTGGACATTTCCAGGTGATTATATATATATATATATATATATATATATATATATATATATATATATAGATAGATAGATAGATAGATAGATAGATAGATAGATAGATAGATAGATAGATAGATAGATAGATAGATAGATAGATGCACTACTGTGCAAAAGTCTCAGACGTTGTTAGAACAGTGGAAAACACTAGTGGAGGATTTGAGTAAATTGAGTAAACAACTATATATATTGTAAGACTCTTGCACAGCAGTGTGTGTGTGTGTGTGTGTGTCTATATATATATATATATATATATATATATATATATATATATATATATATATATATATATATATATACATATATATATATATACAGCTCTGGAAAAAAATTAAGAGACCACTGCAAAATTATCAGTTTCTCTGGTTTTACTATTTATAAGTATGTGTTTGGGTAAAATGAACATTTTTGTTTTATTCTATAAACTACTGACAACATTTCTCCCAAATTCCAAATAAAATTATTGTCATTTAGAGCATTTATTTGCAGAAAATGACAACTGGTCTAAATAACAAAAAAGATGCAGTGTTGTCAGACCTCGAATAATGCAAAGAAAATAAGTTCATATTCATTTTTAAACAACACAATACTAATGTTTTAACTTAGGAAGAGTTCAGAAATCAATATTTGGTGGAATAACCCTGATTTTCAAGCACAGCTTTCATGCTGCCTTGGCATGCTCTCCACCAGTCTTTCACATTGATGTTGGGTGACTTTATGCCACTCCTGGCGCAAAAATTCAAGCAGCTCGGCTTTGTTTGATGGCTTGTGACCATCCATCTTCCTCTTGATCACATTCCAGAGGTTTTCAATGGGGTTCAGGTCTGGAGATTGGGCTGGCCATACAGGGTCTTGATCTGGTGGTCCTCCATCCACACCTTGATTGACCTGGCTGTGTGGTATGGAGCATTGTCCTGCTGGAAAAACCAATCCTCAGAGTTGGGGAACATTGTGAGAGCAGAAGGAAGCAAGTTTTCTTCCAGGACAACCTTGTACTTGGCTTGATTCATGCCAAAGCTGCCCGATTCCAGCCTTGCTGAAGCACCCCCAGATCATCACCGATCCTCCACCACATTTCACAGTGGGTGCGAGACACTGTGGCTTGTAGGCCTCTCCAGGTCTCCGTCTTTATTCCTCCTACACAGCTGTTTGGTCCAAGAGGCTGTGTGGTCCAGTGGTTAAAGAAAAGAGCTTGCAAGCAGGAGGTTCCCGGTTCAAATCCCACCTCAGTCACTGACTCATTGTGTGACCCTGAGCAAGTCACTTAACCTCCTTGTGCTCCGTCTTTCGGGTGAGACGTAGTTGTAAGTAACTCTGCAGCTGATGCATAGTTCACACACCCTAGTCTCTGTAAGTCGTCTTGGATAAAGGCATCTGCTAAATAAACTGTTTCTGTTTCAGTTAATGATTGTGTTTCAACCTACATATTGAATTGATGATCATTAGCACCTGTTTGGTAAAATTGTTTAATCATACACCTGACTATATGCCTACAAAATCCCTGACTTTGTGCAAGTGTACCTAGAAGAATTGATGCTGTTTTGAAGGCAAAGGGTTGTCACACCAAATATAGGAGGCGGTGTGGTCCAGTGGTTAAAGAACAGGGCTTGTAACCAGGAGGTCCCCAGTTCAAATCCCACCTCAGCCACTGACTCATTGTGTGACCCTGAGCAAGTCACTTAACCTCCTTGTGCTCCGTCTTTTCGGGTGAGACTTTGTTGTAAGTGACTCTGCAGCTGATGCATAGTTCACACACCCTAGCCTCTGTAAGTCACCTTGGATAAAGGCGTCTGCTAAATAAACTAATAATAAATATGGATTTGATTTAGATTTTTCTTCACTCACTTTGCATTTAGTTAATTGATAAATATAATCTATTAACATGTCTATTTTTGAAAGCATTCTTACTTTACAGCATTTTTTCACACCTGCCTAAAACTTTTGCACAGTACTGTGTATATATATATATATATATATATATATATATATATATATATATATATATATATATACAGTATATATATAAGATATAACAAGGAATCAGCAGGATAATGATGTACAGTGAAATAGATGTTATACCTACAACTGCTTAACAATTATTTCATTATTTATATTATGTTGCATTTCTACTGTGTCTTAATTTTATTTCATGATAAGGTGACTATTGCATCTTTTAAGAAGTCAGTGGTGTTTTTCAGTATAACCTGATATAACTTAACAGAAGCCTAGAAAACCTGTTATCTTCATTTACAGTTAATTAAAATGAAAAGTTCCATTAAAAATGAATTACAGTTCCACTCTGGGTTCTAGTTTAAAGATCTAAACAGTAGTGGATCTAAATATACTGCTGCCATAACATTTGTGAACCTGCCACTCATTTCAATGTGTTTTTATTGTGTGTGTAATATTAATATCTGGTGAAGGGCAGTGGTGTTAAGATCTGCCCCTATTTAGATCATTAACCCCGCTATCTCCTCATGCTTTATGATGTCATACTCTAGAAGGAATGATCTTGGGATTCACGGCAGCCCACCTGTTATCTATTCTTGTTTGCCTAGGTGTCTTTAAACATTCTCCCACTGGAGCTGGTCCTTCCCAGTTTCAATGGCTCTCCAAGTACCGTCCAAAGACCCCTCAGCCCCTCTGCGCTCCAGGCAAAGGACAAGCCGGCCAGACCCCAGCACACAAAGGCATTGACATTGACCGTATAAGCACAATGAAGAAAACCAGTAAGTGGCACATAGGGATTTTAACTGCCAATTCTGTGACGATGCCTCGGTATATCTGTGCTGCTTGCAAAACCTGTGATGTGAACACCACCACAAATAATAATAATAATAACAATAATAATAATAATAATAATAATAATAATAATAATAATAATAATAAAATTCACTAAACATGTTGGTGTTTACTTTTAAAGGGTAATGCTACATATAAAAAAAAACGGTATGCATTTTTTTTTTAAATGTTTGCACAGGAAATACAAAAAAAAAACTCTTCTGAGGAAGTGGTTGGTCTAGAAACATGAAAAATACTGCAGCGAAGCCTACTGGTAATATTCACTAAGAAAATAAACACAGTGGACACGGCACACTTGCGTTTGTTTTTTTTAAACAACAATAGGTATTTTAACTATGTAATTTAAGTCATTATTGAAATAAATAGTAATGGTTCCTATAATGTGTATTATGTGAGTGATATTGTTATATACAAAAGAAAAATAAACTAGGTTCTAATAATGTGTTATTGCAGAAGGACAGTTTACTGCTGGGTAATCAAAGCGCCCCTAAAAACTAGTCAATTGCGATAAGTCAAATCGATTTTTTTTTTGTTTGTTTTTTTTCGAACTTTGAACTTCCAGATTTGATTCAGCAGACTTTTTCGTGCAAAAAAAAAATATATATATATATATATATATATATATATATATATATATATATATATATATATATATATATATATATATATATAAAGAAACCATAACCAAGACAACTGTACTTCAAGAACATTTTAGCCTCGAAATGTGTGTACCACAGTGGGTTTCGTTTCTGTTAAAAGCAAGTTCCTGTCTGTGTTTAACATCTCGTATACTGTAATCTAGTTTGTCAGTTGATTGGTCTAGCCTGGTCAGGTGGTGCTTTACTTTTCCTCGGTGAGTGGTGTGATGTCACTGAAATCTTAGCAGAGCAGGAACAGGTCCCTCGATTGGAAAAGCTTTACAAAATGCGAGTGAGAACTGGGCAATGTATCATGTAAACAAGGAATCTGGTAACTAAATACTTTCTTTATTTCTGTTTCTTTTACTTGCCGCGTTTTGGTTTATAAGAACGTTTCCCTTTTAAAAATACTGACTAGTTTTACAGCACTTCGTGAGTTTGCGAACTACTGTACGTTGTGTAATTGCTTAACCTGACAATTATATATTTCATTTAATTGACATGCTTTGATTTTGCAAGCAAACTTTTACTTAGTCAGCCTATTTTTTTTTACCTTTGTGCTATTTCAAAGTCACGACCGATAAAATAAAAACCTAACAACCGCCTACAAATTGTTTAGCCTACACACACACATACATATATATATATATATATATATATATATATATATATATATATATATATATATATATATATATATATACTAGACTGATTCAATTAGTTTATCGTCTAATCTCTGTCTGAATGTTGATGTTGGCAGCTTATTTTTTAGAGTTTACCACTCAAAGAAAAATGGTACTGTACATGAAACTATGTCTGAGTGAATACAGTAGGGTTTACTATGTGTGTTATTCTGGCACAAACAGGAGTACTACATATACAGTTGTTATCAGAGGATTCTCAGTGATTCATTTTTACAATAAGTTTAGAGAGGCTGGAACTGTAAATGATAGGGGAAATACATTCTAGCAATACAGTATACAGTAGGCACTATTACTGGAACATTTTAAACAAATATCAATTATTTATTTCCATTATTAATTTATTTTTGGTGATTTGTTTGTTTTGCAGTGGCTTTGGAAACAGCTGGGTGCAAAACTGTAGGAATATGATGTTCCATAATTCTAACATGAGCTTGATTCTGGAAACACTGCACAGCGATTCAAAGAACCTTCCCCTCAGATTAACAGCTTTAGCTAGGAAATGAGGGTTTAGTTTGGCAGATTTAAGGTTTGTACCTGGTGTTTATTTCGCAAGACACTTCAGTATTTTTCGTTTCATTATTTTCAGTGTTTTGTTTTTCTGTTTAGCACAACTACAGTAGTAACTTAGTTTAAGATTTGGGCAGTTCACTACATATGTGGGGTTTTGGTTTCTGTCAATCCTGGTGTTGGCCCAGCATAGACATACAGTAAACACAACACACTTCTGCCTGTAGCCTAAAACCAAGTGATTTCCTGCCAGAAACGTAATTCTCTCGCAGACTTGAGATGAGAATAAAAATAAACCCATGTTTGGTACGAGCTGAGACATGGCTTAATCAGTTCTTAGCAAGTAATCAGCACAAATAACCGTGTACAGTAATTCAAATGGTTTCGTTCGAGTTCCCTCTTTTTGTGGTTGAATCCTTTTGTGGACTCCTGCTGCATGTCTTGCATCAATCCAGGATATGGCAAAATCAACAGTTCTGTGTTCTGTATTGCATCGTGTTCCACTCCAGTCTTTTAAAAAAATAGTGAACATTAAATATGAAACCCATAGAGGTAGTGGTCCTTAAGGGGTTAATAAAATTAACTGTAGCAAAGGATTCTGACACAATTTAATGGTGTGGAAGGGTGATTCATCGAGGGGTAATTCTGCTTTCATTTATGTAAGGTGTGTAAAACTAGACTTACATTTTAATCTGTGTTATTGACTGAAAGCACGACAACTAACAAACGTTTGAGTTCTGAGCATTTAAACTTGTGAAATCAAAGCGTAAGTCAGCCATCTGGCCTAACGCAACATGCCTGTGCTTGGCATTGTTTGTTTTCGCTAACTGAAGGTTCTCATCAAACATTGTGCTATTATGAATCTGTTCTAAGCAGTATGCTTTAGTGTTGTAGTGTTCCCTATGCACTTGTAATAGTTTGACTCTGTAAGTTCATTTTATAAGACTTTGTTTCTCCTCAAACTACCTGTGGAAACCTAAAAAAAAAAAAAAAAAACTCCAAACCTGAACTTGTGAGTACAACAGGTTTCAGGTTTTGCATAGCAAATTCTGGATAGGGCAACCCTTTGATCATGCAGGTGTGCCTGCTGACTGCAAAGCCTGACTTTGCTACATGCATGACCAGTAGGGAAGTTTCCCAGGTAACCAGCACTGGCTAAATACATGTTCCTGTATTTGTGCTTGGTTAATTAGAATAAATAGAGGCAGTTGTTGTTTATGTTAGTCTTTTTAGTATATGTGTAATTGCACAGAATAGCATTGTAATTGTTATTGCAATTCCAGCAATGTCATTGTCAGTGTTGTATTGTTCTGGAAACTAGGTTGTGTTTCTGAAAGGGGAATCCACCCACTATTCACATCACATACGCAATCAAACTGTTCTTATAAATAGACCTCTCGCCTCCACCTTGCAGTGCACCTTGTCAAGGGGAGTGCCACTTGTCCTGCCCGCTGGCATTAGTTAACATTCAATCAATATACATTACAGTACATCATAGTTTGGCCAGCATATAGGGGTGGCTATCGAGCTCCAATGGACAAGGCCATGGGCCAAATTATGTTACATTTCATTATGGGCATGATCAGTTGTCAGAATGCAATAAAGAATTGTTCATTTCAAATCTTGTGGATGTCTCCTTTCTGAATTGTATTATGCTGGTACTTTACATGTAGCCTCTTTGTCATAGTTGTTTCACTGATTTCTATATATATAGAAATATGGACTTTGACTTAGCCAGTGGATGTGATGTAAGCAATTATTTCAACAGTCTCCACCGGAAATAAAATAATGGATCTGCTTTATATTTCTGATAAACACAGGTAAACGCTTCACAGGATTACTTCAAAGTTGTCTGAAAGATGAGTTTCCATAGGATACATACTGTATGGCAAATAAAAAATACCCGCCCTCTTTCTTTCTGCTCCAATAAAACTGTCAATATAGTTTCTAAAGTGTACAAGCATCGTCGTTGTTATATTGTGCAGGCAAACACTGGCACTTGTACCCACAAACCTCTCTCCACGCACCGCTTCCAGTTGTTATACTGTAATGCATGCCTCCATTCCCTCGCTAGACGTTCGCTGTGGTTTGTCAATCAATGCCAGCAGTGACAACAATATGTCCTGTATGAAGTACAAACCTGTCAGATAAAATCAAATGAAACATGCCCCACTACAGAGCTTCTTCCAGTGTTTGTGTGTTATCACCACAGAAGATGTTAATACAGTAGGAGGAAGCAGGTTTTGAATTAGGCTTATAACCGAGGCTTAAATAAAACCACTCTGAAGTCTGCCTAATTATTATTTTATTTATTTATTTAGCAGACGCCTTTATCCAAGGCGACTTACAGAGACTAGGGTGTGTGAACTATGCATCAGCTGCAGAGTCACTTACAATTACGTCTCACCCAAAAGACGGAGCACAAGGAGGGTAAGTGACTTGCTCAGGGTCACACAATGAGTCAGTGGCTGCGGTGGGATTTGAACCGGGGACCTCTTGGTTATAAGCCCTTTTCTTTAACCACTGGAACACACAGCCTCTTCTTATACTGTAGATCATTAAGTTTCACAGAATTCATTTTTATTTTGTCTAGGGTGAAATCCATGTATCCTGCACCCAAAGTGCAGTTTCACCCCATGCATCAGATATAGGAAAATAAAATGCGGAAAGCAAATAATCAACAGAACAAATATACAGGTCTGTTTCTATCTATAATGGTTAGAATTCCTTTAAACAGACATTTTGCCACTAAACAATTCTCATTAGACCTAGTTCATTAAGAATTTACTGTACTGTAATGCAAAGTTTGCACCAGATATTTGATAGTACACTACAGGAGTTTTGAGTTGACAGGACACAGCATAGTTGGCGTTTATTTATTTTTTTGTTTGCTTGGTCTGTACTCCTTGGTTGCCACTTGCTTTTTTTTTTCTTTTACAAAAAAAGAAGATATGTTGTAAACTTAGAGTAAGTGCTTATTAAATCTGACCACGTGCCTGCTAACTGATTTTATTAAAAGTGGAAGGGTATTCGCTGAGTTTATTAACAAGACAACTGACAGGATTACCTTAGCAAATATGCTGTGACTTTCATCAGCAAAGACTGTTTAACAGCATTTTCCATTTCACTTTTACAACAGGAAACTGGGTTGGACTTCGTCCGCGAAAGCTGATTGTGTTTCCCAGAAAAAGACTATTGTGTTCTGTAAGTTACATGTAGGCTGTGGCTACTTCTTAGTTTCCGTACAACAAGCAGGGAATATGGGTTAAAAAAAAAAAAAAAATCAGAATTTTTTTTATTTTTATTATTCTGGAATTCCGTCTTGACCTTTCCAATTTCCTCCACTGTGGAAATCATATCGCCGTGCCAGCAAACATAGTTTCCGCTATGAGTCACCACTTTGTGTTCCTTATACATTAACCTAAAACTTCCAACACTCTTTTTCTCAAACAGTAGCATCGGAAGGCTGCATCAACCAGTGAAATTGCAAACATTGTGTAGCTTCTTACTGTATTTCGGTCTCATTTCAAGCATGTTGGCTGTGACTAGGTTACTAGCACATTCAGAATGCATGGATATTACTATACAGTACCTGGTCTGTTTCATGGCAAAAAAGTGGCCCAATAGCTGTCTAATTATGAAAGTGTATTTAGTCAAAATGAATTGTTTTAGAGTTTGGATTTTTTTTTCTTTTCAACCCCTTACATGAATATTAACCACATCATTTTACTGTTGTCCCCTTTACTAAAAAAACTATGCACATACTGTATGTAGAATAGAGGTCATTGTGTCATATATGCTGGACCAAAAATAACTATTCAGTATGTAAATGGATGACATTTGGAATATATTTAGCATCCGTAATGAAACACTGAGAGTCCATGACATGTGGTTCATGTCACAAATGGAGGAAACGCCCCCACAGAACTTGGCCTGCTTGAGCTGAAATGTAATGTACAGTAAAATAACTTACAACTTGTTCAGGGAAAGTTCATTGGACAGCTGGAATAGGTGAACCAATTAAAGGTGCCATTCAGTCTTGTTTCACTAAAATCTAATCCGTTGGTATTTGTTTATTACATTCTTCCACAGCCTTGGGCACTCCAGCAGAAACCATTTTGACAGCCCTGTTTTACATTCCCCAGCAGAAGTTCGAGCTGTACCTCCCTTGAAACGGGCAGCACTTTCCACAACAGTATGGAAATAGGCTTGCTTTTTCTTCTGCTAACAGCAGTAGGGTTTTAAGCTTTGTCGTTGCTGGGGAAGCAAAACAGAAGTTAAATGCAGAATTTCTTCAGTATGTATTTTCTACTTGAAATTACAAGGTAATAATCATATTGGATGCAGGCCCCTATATTCCACCGTGCAGTAATTATACTTACACTTTCTGTAATTACACATCTTTTGTATTTTCCTTTTATTAAGTTTATTTTTCTGTTGCTTTTCCCTTGAAACTGGGTTATTTTAAGCACAACCGAATAATGGAAAGTGGCAAATCCAGGTCACTAGTCCATGAAGCTTTGAATTACAGGAGCTAACTGAACGTGGTATAAAACTCTAGGTTCACAAATAGGCTGAGTTGAATAATCTCGGGACCTGTTCTTAGAAAAAACCTGAATATCAGCGTGCCCTTCACGGAAGAAAAGAAAAATGCAGTTTTCAATCCATTGTCGACATGTGCAAAATAATCCTATTAAGGATTTTCTAGTTTTCCAAAACAACATTTCAAACTGTCAGCAGTTTTTGGTTGTTTTAGATCAGAGCTGTGTTATTGCCAAAGGGAGAGACCTGGGCAAAGCACCTGATTATTAGAATCCGCTTTATTCAACTAAAATAAAATTGCGCTCGATACTTGAATTATAGCCACCACAGTAGTATAAAACCCCCATCAGCTTAGTGAAGTATGACACTTTTGTTGTGAAATAAAAACTAATTTAGAATGTAACTTTTATAAATAAAATATTGGTAGAAGTAACCTTATTTTTAGTTGAAGTTGCTCACCTAATATAAATATGTTTTTTTTTTTAAACAAATACACAGAAAAAAAAAACAATCTTTTAGATATATGCTACGGTATAGGAGAGTTAGAGGTATTCATGAATCATTACATTTACTGTACAGTACAGGGTATTGTTAAAACACTGTTGTCCAGTAATACTAACCATTAGTAGACAGTAGTTTTGATGTATTGCTGCTGTGCAAACAGGTACTGTAGACCTACAGTATGTGTTGTTGCTCCATCACAGAAACCCCACAACTAACAGTGTTCTGCACCTGCCTTTGTCATTTCATGTTTATTCAGTGTCAAAATATCAAGCAAATCCCTGGTCCATGCCTGGAAGGCAGGACTGCTTTCACCAGCTACCCATACACATTGCAACTGTACCTACTACTGCAGCAGGAGCACTATAAAATGCTTAGTAAGGCTATCAAAGGCATGCTAGTTTTCTGGTATGCATATTTCATAGGGGCAGTCATTTCCACTTTTATTTCTTGTCCTTGTCCTTGCAACTTTGAACATAATGGAGAAGGTGTAGGATTCTGTTTGGGAGCCGGTGATTTTTCACCAGGGATGTGCCTCAGTATTAGTGTGTTTGTGATAATGTTGTGCTGCACTATAAATAGAAAGTACAGTGTATGTAATAGAATGAGTCTTGTAGCCGTAGCTTTTCATCACAAGCTTTTATTTTAAATGGTTTGGCACAACGGTCGGCTTTACTATTGCAGAAAGAAGAATAAAGTGGAATGACACATGAGATATGAAAAAAAAACAATTATTATTGGCTTAATACTAGATGTGTCATGAATACTTGTCTTTGCTGTGATGGATGAAAAATAATTGATCAGGATTGTTTCATGGGTAGAAAGGTGTGCTGTGAAAAGCAAACAGTCTGAGAAGGGAGGAGTTGCAATCTGACAAAATTAGAGCCTTATTGTTCACAAACACTCCAGTGTGACACTAGTTCTCTGTGTGGAAGCTGTTAATGAAACAAGCTGGCGCTTACTGTACAGTCATTCTCCAACAAGACTTTTAAAATACTTCCAAGCTGTTTCAGGGTCTCTAGGAACTTCCCAACAGTAGAGCTCCAGAGTATCACTATCTGTAATGTGTGGTATCGTAACCATTTACTGGGTGTTCATTCGTATCGGTGGTTACCTTGCTTTTTAATGCATGTGAAATTGAATCAGCCAGTCTTTTATGCATTTGCAGTGATTTACATTTGTTTTAGCTCTGTCTTTGAAAAAACAGCTGTCCGACAAACATATTGTGGTTTCAGCCTGTGTGATGCTGTACCCGTTTTTTTGGAATGTTGCATTGCAGCACTATTATGTTACAGTATCTGTTATGTTACAGTAATATCATTGCTCTCTGTGTACTACATAATACATTGTTGCTAACTCAGACCTGACCTGGAGGTTTATTTTGGTCAATGTCTTTACTGTAACTTGCATATCTTTTCGTAGATACTGTAGACATTGCACTGGTAGTTGAGATTCACTGGGACACACTGTCTCTGTTCTCAGTCTTCATTAGATGGCCCGACTCTGTGGCTTGTATTATTCTATAGTATCTGTCTTCTTTTTTCAGGAAATTCTGCAACAGACGGAAAAATAAAGGACACTGAAGAACAGGCAAATCATCACAGACACATCAACGACAATACAGAGAATAATGCCGACAGGTAAAACAGATAAATCACAGATACATTTCTAAAGAAACATGTTTGTTTTAGATGTAGTACTTCTGTTTGAGGGGCAGATGTACTAAGATGGGCCAGTCGCAAAGTATACATTTTGTCTTATGTACTAAGAGAAAATATGTTAATGAAGAGAGCCACAATATACTAATTAAAATATTTATTGTGTCATCTTAGCGAAATCTCTAACATTGCGAGAGTAGTGCGATATTTCTTCGATTAAATAGCAGGAGTTGAGTTGTGTTTTTTTGCAGCAGAGGGTGCCCGAAGGATAACGTCTGTACACCTCTCTTACCTGACACAGTGTTTTTCAAGCAGAGGCAATTGTTTTGGATACTTGGCTACTACATTTGTGATTAGTAACCGTGAATCACAAACCACCTGCACATTAATAGAATAGGTGTGTTTCCTATTCCTATACAGATGCTCAGAATGAGCTGGAGGGGTTAGTGGCACATGTGTGCAGTCTATTGCTCCCAACACGTTGGGGAAACCAGAAATGTCATAGAAATTTGTTTTCAAGGCTTATAAGTACACCCTGCTTTTAGGGGAAAATAGGTATTTAGGTGTTCGCCTCAATAATGCATTGAGCACAACTTGCAACGCACGAGGAAAGGCCAGCAACAGCTGCCACAGTCCCCTGAAAGGACCCAGAGGCAAGATAATGCAGGGTGGACAATAGTTTAATCACTGCAGGGATAGCATGAATCCGGTATATCATTTATATAAACACCTTAACTGGAAAACTTTTTTTTGTAAATCACATTCTCTCTAAATTGCTGATATCTCACGAAATCTCAATCTCTATCTTTTAAAAGGTGTAAGTAGAATGTTGTCTCCTTCCCCGTGGGAGTACCACAGTGCCACCTACTGACCAGCATTAACTGTCCTGCTGTCGCTTTCATATTGATGAATGAATATAACCCTTTTCTTTTGCTATAAAGGCAGGGAAAAGTGAAAGTGGAAGCACGGAATGATATGGTGCGATCTTCAAGTCATACAGTTTCAAACAAAGCACAGATACTTGCCATGCCACAGTTTGGACTGAGAGATAACATTATCAAGTGTGAGCTCTTGAAAAGGGAAGAGACCTATACCTACATCAGAAACTTCAGGTAGGTCTAAGGGTACAGAAGTGAAACAAGCTACAGTATGCAAATGTGTTCCAGTTGTCCACCACTGTTCAAAAAAGTAGCTATTATGATAGAGGATGAGACAAATGAGTAGTATATGATTTTTATACTGTGCACTACTGTGATTCTCTGCATGGTACCAGCTACCACATACTGCATACAGTACTGTATGCAACCTCTCTTACACATGATGCCCTCTGCTGGCAGAAGAATGTTATCTACATACCATGTTACTAATGACAGCTGACTGTGAGGTCTTCCTGTACCAGCAGTCCTAGTGCTGAATTCATGCTCCTGGTGCTGCATCTCATTTCCATTCACGTTTTGCATGTTATCATTGTTTCAGTTGGGTGGAACTGTACTGTAGGTCAAGTTGATACAGAGACTTGCTCAAGGTCACACGGTCAAGTAAAGATGCTGAGTTGGGATTTTAACCCATGATCTACTAGCTCTTTATTTAGAACCACCAAGCTACTCTGCAATTTAGAGATACAGACTTTAAAAAAAAAAAAAAAAAAAATGTTATGTTATTTTAATTTAATGCTGCAGAACCCTACAGTCATGTAAAATCTTGCACTGAAATATGACTTTTTGTGTGATGTTCTTTATTAGAAAGTAGGCCTTGTTGACAGTTACATTACAACCGCCCCTGCTACCTTGGAACTATGTGAGTCAAATAGTTATTTTCCTTCTACTAATTGAAGCAGTAGGAGGTTCTGCATGAAATCTTCAACCTCACCAACTTCCCGTTTTTGTCTGCTTCCGTTGCAGGTTTTTTATTGGTACCTACAATGTTAATGGCCAGTGTCCAAAGGACAGTCTACAGCCATGGCTGAGCTTTGGCACTGATCCTCCAGATGTCTACTGTGTGGGGTAGGTGTTTTTAAAAAAGAAAATCAATCTTTTTATATATCAGGTGAACAAACACACATTTTCACCATGACTGTACATATGCAGAGGGCAGGAAGTTAGACGTCTGAAGCATGGAAACAAATATAATTACAGTTGTTGTGATTATAATACATAATGCCGTGTTTCCCTAACACAAGAAATCCGACTAATGTGCCCATCCAGTGGGTGGGTGTTTCCTGTGTTTTGGGAGAAAGCTTTGCTGGAACAATTGCAAGTGTTTTGTTCCACTTTCATTATTATTATTATTATTATTATTATTATTATTATTTATTTTATTTTTATTTATTTATTTTTTAGCAGACGCCCTTATCCAGGGCGACTTACAATTGTTACAAGATATCACATTATTTTTACATACAATTGCATTATTTTTTACACATTATTTTTTCAACAATTACCCATTTATACAGTTGGGTTTTTACTGGAGCAATCTAGGTAAAATACCTTGCTCAAGGGTACAGCAGCAGTGTCCCCCAGCTGGGATTGAACCCACGACCCTCCGGTCAAGAGTCCAGTGCCCTAACCACTACTCCACACTGCTTTCATGATGAAGACATACTGTACACACATTTTCAAATCAATCCAACCTGGCAGTTGCATATTATAAGAGGCACAATCTGGCACAGGACAACGTATTGTAGTTTACCAGTGGATTGATGTGTTTCATAGAACAGTGGCAATGTATTCTGAAGACACGGTTCTTTTAAATCACAGCTTCCAGGAGCTGGACCTCAGTAAAGAAGCCTTTTTCTTTAATGACACCCCCAAAGAGCAGGAGTGGTCCAAAGCTGTGTCTGAGGCTCTCCATCCCGGTGCTGGCACGCCATGGTAAAAAGACTTTCATTCACACTGTTATGTACTCCTCTTTCTGTAGAATGAGCCAGCACCTTGAAACCTTTCTCTGCTTTTCTTTACTAGAGAAATACCATTGTAATAATATGTTTTCTGCAAGTTTTGGATGCATTGTGGATTTGCAATTGGATGCACCATATTTAGCAGCCATTATTTTTATAGCAGATGCCCCATTAGTTCTGTTAATTGGGTGCAAGCTTGAATAACAATAGGACATGGCAATAACATTTTTGTAATTTGTGACATTTGTTGGTCTACTGCAGAGATTCTCAAAGGTGTTCTAACTGGGACACCCCTAATTTAATATATTATTATAGAAGTACACCTATAACTATGTAGATTTTTGTTGAGAAAAGCAAACAAACAAACAGATTTTTCTTAATCGGAAGGACTTTTCTAACACAACTATCCACAGAATATAACTGGCAAATCTAAAACGAACAAAGAAATAAATAAGTGGTGTGCTTGTGAGGTGGTTGTTTCACGACCGCCCCTGAAACCTGGCTGCCCCTAATTTGAGAACCCCTGGTCTACTGCATCTGTTTCATTGTTCCCTGGATGAAAAGGCCGTTGCTTTGTTACAGGTCAAGCTGATCCGCTTGGTTGGAATCATGCTGATATTTTACGTGAGGAAGGAACATGCAGAGTACATCTCGGACGTTGAGGTAGAATCTGTAGGGACTGGAATCATGGGAAGAATGGTAAGAGATGCACTTCCTATGCAAAAATGTGGCTTTGACTTTCTCATCACTACTTTAAGTTGTGTATCATCTGGATAAGATTCTTTCCATTTGGTAATCAGGTGGCAGTCTGCACTTTGTTGAAGTCTTTGAAATAACCAGAGTTACAACATTCAACCACCAATGGCTGTGTGTGCTGTACACATCAATATGTCTGTCATTAACCCCAGATACTGACTCAACCCACTCAATTATTTCTTTAGCTGTATAAGCATAACTGAGTGTTGTTGAAAGTCTTTTATACTATCAAATGGCTTTCTAATGTGGGTGTTATTATTGTATTGCTTTGTTTAAATTTCTTCACGTTGCTATAGCACCCATTGAAGAGTTTATTAATGCTTTAGAATTTTAAAGTTCTTCTGATGTTCTACCCCCAAAGCCACAAAGACATTGTGGTTTGAAGTTCTGTACGGCACAGGGATTATCTGTGAATTTTTAAACCAGTTTTGCAATATACAGTGAAGCTTCAATGAAACTCAGCTGCTCTCCCTGCTTTATAGATTAATGGAACACAAAAGAGAAAGCATCGCAATGTGAGGGCAGATAATAATTTCTCACAGTAAGAATCGTTAGAAAGCTTGGCCTCAGACACAATCTGTATATATGTAGAGAGAGAAATAATTCATAAGTCTGTATAGAAATTGTTTTGTGAGGAGAGTATGGTGTTAAAATAGTTTATTTAAGTTCTGTGATAATGCTCCAACTGACCTAAATGTCTCATGTCAAAAAGAAAAAGTACAGCTCCCAAATTGAGAGAACATGCTGTACTACTTATCTTTGCGCCTGAATTGTAAAACAGTTGTCATGATAATAAACTAGCTGTTTCTTTGCAGTAAACTGTTCTTTCTGTTTTTTTTCTTTGCTGTTGTCTACATTTTATTTGATTCCCCTGACTCTGGTCAACCATATTGATATTAGCTTAACCTGAACATAAAATGAGGCTTTTTTCAATTACAGCTGTTAAATACCATAATAAAACAGCATGCACAACATAATGTAAAGGTGCCTGAATAGATCAGCTGCCACTTACTATGAAGAGGAGTGTTTTAATGACCTCTGTCAATCAAATTGATTATGGTCTTTAACTTTGTGATGTGCATTAGAGTTGGAAGGATATTGGCCAAATAAAGCTTTTCCAACTAATGCAGTGAAGCTTAGGCTTTAAGCATATTTGAATGCTGTGCTTTGTTAAGTCTACAATGCTAAGGGAAATGCAATTGCAAGGCTGTTTTCAACAGAAAGTCAAACAGTAAGTGAGCAGAAAAGGCAACAACATTAAAAATTACCAAGAATTCAGACAAGTTTTTAAATTCTCCACAAATATTAACTGTCTCAACTTATTAAATAGATATCGCACATTTTTAATTTAATATTTCAAGCATGAAAGGGTTAAACAAAAGTGGAACTAACCATAAAGGGAAAGACGATTCTATGTTGTTTCAGGTTATGGGTTGTGTGGTGTCATTTACCAGGTCTCTGTTCCCAATATTCTCCAGGTTTAATGTCATCTTTTTCCCCTTGTGGTATTTCCAGGGTAATAAAGGCGCCGTGGCTATAAGGTTTAGTTTCCACAATTCCACGATCTGTGTTGTGAACTCTCACTTGGCAGCTCATATAGAAGAGTTTGAGAGACGAAACCAGGATTACAAAGATATCTGCACACGGCTGCTGTTTCGCCAGCAAGATCCCATGTCACCACCCCTTCCAATCATGAAACACAGGTACGCTTTCACCCATTGATTCTACCTGGGACACTTGATGGTGTTTTGTTAGAAATAAATAAAACATAAATATAGACAGCTTAGTATATCAATAACTGTAAAAGGTCAAAGTTTATGCATAATTTTCTGTGGCTCTGAGCTTAGTTTGATGACAACTTGTAGCCAGGGAACAGGACACAAATTTACTCTGGATGACTGTAACCCTTTAAAATGAAATATTTTGGGAACATGTAAGTTCATATGATTAATGAAATGCACAATAGTATTTATTTGGAATTACCAAATGTCAACGATTCAGCTTTAATAAAAAAAAAAGTGTAGGCAATATATATGTTAATGTAGACACATTTTTTTTGGTTCTAGTGTGGTCTTGTGGCTTGGTGACTTAAACTACAGAATCAGCGATTTGGAGGTTGAACGGGTTAAACAACTCATTAAGGATAAGGACTTTCAGACACTTTATAAGTATGATCAGGTAAAAATTTGATTCCACACCTAGTGCAGAAACAGCATGATTAAACGTATCTATTGCTGCATTGCTCAGCTTGTTATTACAGTGTAGTTAATGTACCTGCATGCTTTTTATTTAACTGTGCACATGTTCTCTTTGTAGTTACGGAGACAAATAGAGGAAAAGGCAGTATTTGAAGGCTTTACAGAGGGAGAAATCACGTTTCAGCCGACGTACAAGTATGATACAGGATCAGACCAGTGGGACACAAGGTAGATGGCTTTTTTATTTTTTATTTTACTTTGGTTTGCTTTGGAGCTGATAAAAGGGGAGAGTGCAGTAACTGAACAATGCAAACAAAATGTTCTGACAAAAGAACCAGCTTGGTAGTGCAGTGGTTAAAGAAAAGGGTCTTGTTACCAGGAGGTTCCCAGTTCAATCCCAGCTCAGCCACTGACTCACTGTGTGGGGACCCTGAGCAAGTCACTTAACCTCCTTGTGCTCCATATTTCGGATGAGACGTAAAACCGAGGTAAATTATAGCAGCAGTTGTGATGCATAGTTCACCCCTAGTCTCTGTAATTCGCGTTGGATAAAAGCATCTGTTAAATGACTAATTCATGATAATAATAATAGCAACTTGATTCATTGTTCACTTTCGTTCAAAGTGAGAAATGCAGAGCTCGGCGTGGTGTGATCGGATCTTGTGGAAAGGAAAGCTCATCAAACAGTTGCATTATCACTGTCACATGGCTCTGAAAACCAGTGATCACAAACCTGTCAGCTCTGATTTTGAGATTGGGGTAAGAAAAGGGATGGTACTATAGGATACGACACACGTCATCTAGTAATACAGTCTGAATAGTGTTTGGATGCTAATTGAGGTTATATTAAGTTCTACAACTATTGCCAAAAGTTTTGCACCACCCTATGGAATTAACTTATTTTGCTTCATAAAGTTGACTGAAACCTGCTGAATAACCCGTTCAACCTCCAAATCGCTGAATAACGTTAACATATTGAATTACATACCGCTTTGTAGTTTTCCATATAATTCACGAAAAACTAACAAAAATGGAAAAATGTGACATTGCGAAATCTAACATGAAATACTGTACTACTATTATGGCTTCTGGTAGACTTTTTTGCAATATCATTTTGTAGTTTCTTTGATTGCATGATGTTGAATAAAAGATCTAAATTATGTTTATATAGTCGATTTTTATTTTGTATTATGTATTAATCCTAAAATTCTAGGTGATGCAAAACTTTTGGCCATAGCTGTAGATTAATTTGTTTTTACTGTATGATGCTTTCTGTAATGTACTGTAATTATACTTTTTAGATGTTAAAAAACAAACTGGTGCTTCTGTTTTGTATAGATAAATCTACTTTCATGAGTATAGAATATTAATACTGTTTTCTTCTAGATAAAGGTTGTGAACGATGAGCTGTACCGGAAGACATTCGAAGAGATTGTGCGGTCAATAGATAAAATGGAAAATGAATGTATTCCTTCAGTATCTCTTTCTGAAAGAGAGGTATGGAATTGCACATGGTCTATACTGATTGTGTTTTGAATTTATATATCATTACATTTCACTGTATCGCTTAGTAATCAAATGCAGTGTTAAAACTGCTGTTCTTATTTAAAAAAAACACACACACACACAATTCCAAAAAGATACAGTAACTAAGCTTATATAGGCTAATGTTTCATGTGTGATTTTCCTGAAATGTTTTGTTCAAGGAAATTCCACTGTATATATATATATATATATATATATATATATATATATATATATATATATATATAATTATTAATAACCCCAAAATAATACAGAAAACTGATTTCAAGCTGCTTAGACATGCCCATGAATCAGTTGTGTCAGGGAACTACTACTGCATAAGAAAGGAAATGCAATTTCAAAATGTTATTGAATCATTTACAAGCCAAGACAGACACTATGCATGGTGACATTTAAAATAGAACATGCTGACATTCCAAATGCAATAATAAAATCCAATGCATACTAAAGGTTTTGTTTTTTGTTTTTTTTGGCCAATACATTAAATAAAATAATACTATATATTGGTAATCCAACTCTCTTTCTTTATTTCCAGTTCTTTTTTAAGGACGTGAAGTTTATGCAGCAACAGGTTAAAACGTTTACCATTCACAATGACGGACAGGTTCCCTGTCAGTTTGAATTCATACAGAAACTGGAGGAGACAGCCTACTGTAAACCATGGCTCAGTGCACATCCTTGTAAGGGATTCCTCGCTGAAGGTAGGAATTAAACATAAATATGCCGACAAAGTTACACCAATTCAGTTTTCTAATTGATAAACCAAACCGAGCACACCAGTGGAGTTATTAATGGCTGAAAATACCCTGCTTATGAAAATATATACCGGCATATGATGTTAGCTTTCTTTATAGCATCTGCTTAGTGATCACACTAATCTCTCTCATCCTGTTGAAATTTGTAACCCTTTTGGCTTTAATAAAATAATGTTCTTGCCTCTTAGAAGCGTAACAATCTTATCACAAGTCTTTTGTTATTTATCTTTTACTTCCATCCTGCGTTACAGGCTATAGGACCTGAGCCTCGTTCTAGAGGGCTCCTGTTACCTGTAATATAGCTGGAATTTAATATGGAGGGAAGACCAAGTACTTCACATCATACTTAGTGTTGTGGCAACCTGGGAAGTTAATAGATCACTTTGCTCTGCCCTTGCATGATTCTTTTAAAATGTTAGACAAGACTATACCTCTAAATGCATTCTGAATGTTTCATTCAAATGCACTACTATATATATATATATATATATATATATATATATATATATATATATATATATATATATATATATATTTTTTTTTTTTTGCATTTTTCAGGAGGTAAAGTGGACATTGAGCTCGAAATGTTTGTAAATAGATCCACTGCTACGGCATTAAACTCGGGAGAAGAAAAACTTCGAGGATATTTTAATTCTTCACTTGGAGAGGGGCAAAGATTATTTTCTGTCTGTGTCGGGCAACTATCTCCCCAGTTGCTTTGGAGCCTCAATACAAACGCTGTGCCACATGAGGGAACCCATTCAAGACATGCCTGAAGAAACAGTAAGCCAGCTGGTAAGCTTGCAGAAAAGCAACATTTGTCTCGGTCAGTTTTTCTTAATTAAAAGCGGGCTGCATACCAGTGCTTGATAAAATCCGGTCTTGAAAACCCTGATTTCTACTTTATATTTTATTTGGGCAACAAAGCTTCAATCATGTAGCATCAGTGGTTAGCCTTATATTTTTCTTAAATGCAACAGTAATTAGCTGAGGCCGTTGTTTGGAAGGATACTGGAAATTATCCTGTTAGAAGTCATGGAAAGCACTTGAAGTCCTTTTTATAATGATCAAAATGAACCCTGCAAACCTGTCTGAAAATGTACATGAGAGATCTACCAGTATGCTCTGGGCCCAGTAATGTAGTTTGGGGATTAAAGCAGTACTCAATGTAATGTGTTTTAGTTGACCACATTCTAAAGGGACAGGACCCAACAACTGGGTGGTTATTACCATATACATTACAACATTCTGTAATGTATGTATCAGAATCTTAAGCTGCAGTATTATATGGACCAATAGACGGCTTAGTTTGGATAAATAATTGGAGCTTCCCAGTAGAATATTCTAGTATTACATTTGTAACAACAGCGGTCAGATCTTCGAGGTACAGTAATAGATGTTGGATCACATTTTTACTGGAGTTTGTACAGTTTTCATACATAGTTCTTAACACAGTATATTTTGTAAAACATACATAAATAAATAAATGCATTTCCTGAAAGAAAGGCAGGGCTGCAGCAGCTGTTGTAATTAATAAATCTGTTCATTATCTTTCGGCTGAATTATTTTTCATATAAAAAAGAAGAGCCTCCACAACCTTTAGTTGAAAAACAGGTTTTCACTTGAGCAAAACATGCATATGCAAGCGTGGTGGTTTCAAAGGTAGAGAGTACAGCTAAAACTGGCTATTGCTGTCCCCCAAGTAGCCTGGTGCAAGCAGTATCTGAGACAGAAGGCCAGCTGGTCATTTCAATTGCAAATTTGCAGCATGAATGGAAGTGCCAGAATGTGTCAACAGTAATATTTTTATTTTAAGTTCACTTCCTAATAGATCCACATTTTTTAAGGTAGGACAAAGCTAAAGATAAAAAACCTGACCTTTACATTTTCCTGCACTGTTGTGTCCCTGTCCCTCCTCCAACCCCCACCCCCACCCCCACCCCGCCCCCAAATCGGTTTATTTGTTATCAAGGTTACTGTAGTGTTTAGGTTTAATAGCAATGTAAACTACTTTGAGGAGTTTGATACTTCAGTATCATTCCTACCAATCCATTGATGCCACTTGCAAGATAAATGGCAAAAGAACACTGGTGGCTTCACTTGTTACACCAAGCAGTTCCAGTGTTCTATTTGCTTCCTAGAGATTTAACACTTCTGTTTTCTCTCTTCTCTGTCTTAAACCCTACAAAGACCTTAATGCCTCTGCAGCCAAAAGGTGGAATCAGTTCTGTAACAGAAAAGCCCCTGGAAATCCCTAAAGAGATCTGGATGATGGTGGATCACCTATACCATAATGCATGCCAGCAGGTTTGCATCTAAACTCTCTTCAAACCAAAGGCCAGGTTGAAATGTTTCTTTTGTTCTGCATACACCACCAGCACACACAAGCAGTGTGCATGACACAGAGCCATTATATCTGAAAGAAAAATTGGTCTTCCATTAATTATACATGCTAAGATCTACTGTCCCAAATTGTTGGCCTTATATTTTTTACTTTATATGTTAACCCTTTTACTAGTAATAATGATTAGCAGGCAGACTAATACCCTCAGTGATTCCTTATAAGGATTATAAAGATTAAGTAGCTATTCCTTTTTTTTTGTGTGTGTGTGTAGGAGGACCTCTTTCAACAGCCAGGACTGAGGGCCGAATTTGAAGAAATAAGGGACTGCATAGACACAGGGATGCCAGATTCTCTTCATTATCCTTCATGTGTATTTAAAAAAAAAAAAAAAAAAAATGTATTTCTTGCTTTTGGGATTCAAAAAAAAAAAAGTAGCCAGACTTTGCAAGATCAAGTTAGCTGTTCTTATCACGGCATTTTACAACTGGTTGTGTAGTGTCACAGTTTTGTGTCTTTTCATAGCAAAGAAGATCATTGAATGTAATTGTCCTTAATGTACAATCCGCCCAGCTGGCAGCAATCACTCCGTAGCTGAAGCTCTGCTGCTCTTCTTGGATGCCCTGCCAGAGCCTGTCATCTGCTCTTCCCTTTACCAGCAGAGTCTGGATGCATCGGGTAGTTTTACACTTTGCAAAAAGGTGCGGAATATGCTGCGCTAAAAGCATCACAGAATACCCAAACTCTATACTTGCTGTGTGCTGCTTTTTCTTCTCGATGTGCTCATAAATATATTTATTCATAAGTGCAGTTAGCTCATTATTTTTGTATGATTCATGAACAACAAACTTCAACAAAAGAAAAGAAAAAAGGTAGCTTTTGAATACTTTCCAGTTTTGTGTTTTGGGTCCCTAGATTTTACATAAACGAAGGGCAGTGTTTAATCCATTGTTGTACAAAGTGGTTGTGCTGTAAAAACCATTTGGCTGGTTTGCACTGATGTTGTGGGAAAGCAATTCTCTGCAGAGCAATGAAACAAGAGGAGACGGCCCAGGTTGGAAAGACCCTGCAGACTATTTGGTAGATAAAGGGTTAATTCCCTGCCTGTGTCTGCCAAATCCCCACATGAGAATGTGTGGAATGACTGGATCTACACTTGTTCAGTTAATCAATTGCCTTGCCATCCACTGTGTAAATGCTGTTTGGCTGGAAGCGACAGAACCTTGTGTTGTCTCTGTAGAACGCTAAACGAGTGCAGCAGTGTATTTCAGAGAGCCTACGAGACTATTGGGGCATTTTACACCATAGTTAAAAATAGAAATGCACCATTTATTGCTTAAACCAAGTCTCCTGAGTTCCTTCAGTAGTCCTCCTGACTAGCCGATCCTGTTACACTGAAAAACACATCTATGGGATCTATTCTGTTGATTTACTTGATACTCAGGCACAATGATGTTTGATTTTTATAGCCAAGGTACACAAAAATACCCTATTTAAATGCCGACCAGTTGTGCATACAAATGAAATACAAAACAAACCGTACTTTCCAGGAGGTGGATGGGATTACGAGTTTTATTAATCATATTTTTTTTTTTGGTCCCTGTTTTTGCAGGTTGTCTCCATGCTACCTCAGTGCCATCAAAACACGTTCAACTATATAATGGCATTCCTTCGAGAGCTTCTGAAAAACTGTGTGTTTAATCACTTGGATGTCGATATTCTCAGTAAGCAGAGACGGTTTTTATTTCAAGGCTGTCCTGAGGGAAAAGGATTGCTGGTCACCATTTATAATAACCAATAGAACTAAATGTAACCAACCGCCTATAACCAATAGAACTAAACCGCTTTGCTGTTTTGAGGGAATAAATGAGGCTACATCAATAAGGCTATAAAGGGTTTTGCTGTTTTCAAAGGATCACCTTTATAGACCTATATAATGATTTCTAAAATGCAGCATTCCCCTAGGAAATTTATTTTCCAAAACCAGCCTACGCTTTTGTATGTAGGACTGCAGAGAGATCAACAGCTGAATACAGACTAGAGGACTTCTACAAATATTTCTTTAGTCACATTTCTTCTGGTGAAACAACAAATACATTATTTTAGACTTACCTGTATTTTAGGAAACGTTTTATAAGAGCACAAGAAATACAGAAAGCAATATTCAATGTAGTGTAAGATGTATTAAAAGTGTCACTATTTTTATATTTATATTATTCTGCATTTAAGGATCACTAAGTACTTGTCGAATAAAGAAACACTAAACCCTGAAGACCCTGTTGTATAAACCAAACAGGCTGCAAGTGTTACCTTTTGTCATATTAATGGTGATTGTTCTGTTTGAGAAAGCTTTCAGGACAGAAAAAAAAAAAAAAATCTTAGAATTTATCTTTTGAGGGATGTAGAGCTGAAGAATGTGCTGCACAGTAGCTGTACTCGCATATTGATGTTATTATCCCTTCTCACTGGCCCATATAGACAACAATGAATTATTTAGCAGCTTTAGATTATGACAGCAACAGTACATTGTTTTCTTTTTACTGCGATTTATGTTTATATGTTTAGAAATGCTAACCTTTTCATTCAGTATATACAGCTGTGGCGAAAAGTTTTGTATCACCTAGAATTTTAGGATTGAGACACTAGTTGACACTAGTCTGTACAGAGAGTTATTCAGTTATTAATGACTTTTGTTTTCACAGGAAGTGTATTTGGAGGCCTGCTGTTAAGGCCTCCTCCCTCGAGTTCCAGACAAGACCCTGTTGAGAAGAGGAAAGCACAGGAATTCATACAGCATTTCCTCCTCAGGGAGGAAGAGCCATCCTGAAGACTAACAATTTAAATTAATGTACAGTGTCTCTGAAGTATTTTTTTATATATACATAACATGTAATGCGGGGGGGGGGGGGATGTGTATGATGGAGGTGGTTCTTTTTATACCCTGATGGATAATTTTTACTTTTTTGTTTTATCTTTTATTGTATTGCCAGTAATGTGTAAGCCTGTTTATCAGTAATGGAGCATCTAAAGAAAACTGACGTTTTTAGAAGTTTTTAGGAATTATTTATCAGTTAATAAAAAATAGAAAGATTTTTATTAATTTTGATTTTGTTTGTGAAATTAAAGATATGTGAATGTGTTCATGTAAAACCAGCATGTACACTTCATAAACATAACACATCTTTTATTGTATGAAAACTGCAAGCAGCCAAATGATTTGATAAAGGGAACTACTATGGGACCATGAAGAATTAGGACAATATTTATTCACTATTTAATTTATTGAAACTCATTTATAGAAGGAGTGATACATTTGGTCATAGTTTATTCTGCGTACTCACCCATAACCTTAAACCCAACATCAAAGATATACATTAGTAGAAACTGCGCAGTAAAACAATTGTGTATATTCTGCTAGCTTAAAACCACATTGGTCATATTAATCCCACTGGTGATGTAATGACCCCATTGTTAACTAAATGCAATCGAATTACAGTGAAAACACATCAGCATTGGGGCAGAAAACGCCTATACTAATGCTGTGTAGAGCCCCTTACAGTAATTTCTGTATGAGTAAGGTCATATTTCCTAGATGACTGGAATGGTGAAGTGCATCCAAAAACATGATGGCGTGCTTGATCCGAAACAGAAACGGGAGTTGTTTATTAGTCAGAAGCAACTGTATTTGCTGGCCTTGAAAAACGTTTAGTTTTCTGATGGTGTAGAAACTTAAGATCCAAATGCTTTTTCAGTAGCATTCTAGACCTTGGTTTTATCAGACTGTACTGTACTGAGGTTCAGGCTGTTTCATGGAAATGTAATTGTCATAATGTTGTTGATGGTAAACAGACAGTGGATAAATGACACTGATGGGTTTTATATGTACAGCAGGAATGGAAATAAGACTCCCATTGCATAGCGATTTGACCCATTCCTGGTTTTACTGAGACACGACCCATACAACACACATGCACTTGTTACCTATACACTGTGGCTAATCACACTCATATTAAAACTTGGAATGGGTGAAACTACTATGCAACAGGAGTTTTATTTCCATCTCTGTAGAGTATATTGCTTGTTTTATCATCTGGGAGAAAATACTAACTCCTAGAACGGCCACTCCCAGTATTACCAGGTGAAAAAATGCTCTTTTACCAATGCTGCATCTTTCCAATTAACAAGTTTGTTGTATCAGCTGCCTGTCTCTGGACATATAACTACTGTATGTCAAAAGAGCTATGCTTTGAGAAAAAAAAAAAACAACAGGGTATCATATTAGAAAAAATTAAATAAATAATAATAATAATAATAATAATAATAATAATAATAATAATAATAATAAAACACATTTATGTGATATATGAGCTTCCGGTAATTGGCAACCACAATAACTGCCTGGGTTGCCTGTGGGGATAGGTCGTGGAGCAGGACTTTTATTACTAAAGCATTATAAATGTACTGTAGCTATGTCCTATCTGTCATTACAGTGGTGGGTGTCTGCAATGTGGTGTTTATAGGTTTGTTTGTTTTTTATTTTTTATTTTTATCATCAATCTTAATGTCAAGCCTTAAAAAATACTACTGTGTCAGCAGTTATGTTTCTCTCTCTCTCTCTCTCTCTCTCTCTCTCTCTCTCTCTCTCTCTCTCTCTCTCTCTCACTCACTTTTGGTGACAAACTCAACATCATATATCCCAAAATTATCAATACTCATAAACAACATACGTTAGTGGACAATTAAATAATTACATCTCATTCGTTTCATTATTAGCGACAGAAAAAAAGAGTCCATTCTGTTTAAACTAGAATTCCCAGCATCCACTCGGCAAACAATAAATCACGTGACTTTGGGAATGTGTAGTTTAAATGGGAATGTGGAGCAAAGACAAGCTACTGTATTTCCGGGCAACGATATATGCCTAAATTAGAGCATATTAATACCGTACCGTGTTTCATATTTCCATGTTTCCACCACAGAAAAACGGAATACGATTTTTAAAAATTCCTTGTGGTGTAAAGACTGGCGGTGACTGGAATTTGAGAAAACCCCCGTGGTTGATAGATTGATTATTCATTTGTCAATATGTAAACACCGACAGTGCCCCTCGCGATATGGTTACATGTGAAGTAGGTTACCGCTTACTGAATTGGGTTTTCGTCAAGACACTATATTTACTTTTTGTTTTGTTTTGTTTTTTGTTTAAAGTAAGATGAGTTTCAAATAATAACAACACATTTTTAAGTTAATATGTGTAGATTTAGGGATAGGCCACCACCGTAATAGTTTGCAAATAAGTTACTGTAAATGTGTGTGTGTTCGGGGGTTGGGTCAGATAACTAACCAGTTACTATAGCAACCTGCATATATATATATATATATATATATATATATATATATATATTCTCGTAGATACATTCTTTTTAAATTATACCCAGTTGTTAATAATAAACAACACAAGATGATGTGGATACAGAATACTTGTAATTTATATTCGATTGTTTTAAGGAAATATTTCCCATGCTGCCTCTGAAGAGGAAGCTGGAAGCTGGTCTGTGACGTTGTTATTTTAATCATGGTGCCGCTAGGGAGGGAAGGGAAGAAAGTGCAGGCAACCCGAAATACAGACAGGTTCGGCATCTCAAACACACTGGTAAAATGATTTACAATTATTAAAGTTGTTTTAAAGAAACTGTGTGCTTTCATTAAACCCCAGCTTTTGTTTGTGCGGATTGTCTGTCCCAGGAACGATTGTTTTTAGTTGCAGTAGGCAGTGCTCACTGAATACGGTGCAGTATTGTATTATTCTGGAGCTTTCGGTATAATAGCAAGCACAGTAAGTAGCATATCGTCTTTTGCTTTCGTAAAGTTAAATTGATTTAGTTTTAGATCAGTTATACAATTATTTGGTTATAAATAAAAGTGAAAGGTTATGATATCATTATCAGAATTTTTGTCAACAAACCATGAAGAATTATACACGAGCACGACAAAACCCCAGGTAAACAATGGTACAGCAAAACTATAATCCAACACGTACTACGACTACTACCTATGTTGTGTAAATTGCATCTATTGTGAACAAACCTCAAATTCTAAAAACGGGACGCTGTTAATATACACATCTGTAAATGCAGACATAGTATGTTTTCAATGGAAGCGCTGCGATTATTGGGTTTGTGTAACACAGTGTACTTGATAGGAATACAGATTGAGTACAACATTTACGTACAGTAACAGTTAATGTATCTTGTCATTTGTATCGTTTTTGTCTTTGCTAAAATGAAACCGTATTGTTGCACATTAGGGTTTGAAAGAAAACAACCCAGAAGCCGTGAAATGTGGATTAGTTGTACAGATGTCACCGAAGTACTGGTCCTCAGTTTGTAATATGTTGTATGGATGGTGGAGAGAAAGTTCGGGGTGTCAAAGTTAGAAATTGGTATGAATAACGAAACTGAAACTCTCTCCTGCAATATGAATTTGTTGTACGCTTGTAACTAGGAGGCCTGTGTAATTTTGGTCTCCTTATACTGTGATCTGAGCAACCAGGCACGCTGCTATCCGGATATGTAAGCTGGTATGCTGAAGCTCAGGGATGCACAACGAAAATGGAGATGCAATAACGTACCGTTTCATCAATCTTGTACAAAGCTGAAGTAAACACAATGTATAGATTTACATTTTAATGGTTATCAAGTGCTAGATCAGTGCATAAGTACGATGCTGAAAAATGATTTTTAACACAAGTGACATTCTAGCTATTAACAGGAGATCATTGACATAGTAAACTAATTTTGAGCGTTTCTCAAAATCTAGTGTTTACTTACTCTCCTGGTAGCTTACTCAAATAGTGTTGTGCAATTGTGATAATAAAAGGGAAGCATCTGTCAGTTTTTTTTGTTCTGTCTACATAAGGGAATCATGACACAGTTTATACATGAAACATTATAAAGTGAAACGAGATTTCTTCCAGTTTATTCCATTCGGCTCTGTTTTTCCTTTTAAACAGAAAACTGCGGAGCTCTGGCGGTGGGCTTGCACTGAACGGCATCAGATCATGGGTGAGAATGGTCCACACAAAAACAACCTGTATTTTGAGGTTGAGGTGGAAGAGGATGAACTGACCCACGAGGATAAAATGGTAGAGTTTGATAAGAATGGGCTGCTGCCCTCCTCCTCTGGAACAGTTTATGACCGGACAACTGTTCTCATTGAACAAGACCCTATAAGCTTGGACGATGAGGACGACGATGGTCAATGTGAGAACCACAGCATGACGTTTTTAGCCGAGGGTTCTGAGGAAGGGTTGACTTTCATGGCTGATCATGAAGGAATGTCGCAAGGATATGTCCATCACACCATTTCTCCTGATCAGATCCAGTTCATTATTAACCCAGGTTCTACTCCTATGCCAAGGAACATAGAGGGAGCGACCCTTACTCTACATTCAGAGTGTCCAGAGACCAAGCTGAGAGAGGTACAGTTCATATTATTATCATTATTACCTAGAAGATGCCATTAAGTTAAGTAAGATTTTAATTTCTTCTACCGCACTGTTCAGAGCCACAATGGCCTGTGTTGCAAGTTTGTTTCAAGGTTTACGTTTTTGTTTCAAAATTCAGCTGTCTAGTGTAGTAGGTAAAAGTTAAGAGAAATCATGTCTTGGGTTTTGCAACCAGCCATTGGTTCTGCACTTCTCAAATAGTCATCTGTCCCCTTTTGTGATTCAGCAGTGGCTGGCATCTTTCAGTGCGATTGTTTTGTTGGTGGAATCAATGTAGCGAGAAGCAATATGGCTTTGCTGACCAATCTGGTGGCTTACACACCTGGTTTTTGCATAGAAATGCCTGTTGTAATGAAACTTGCCAAGGACTTCCATTAGTGCATCATAATCTTGGGGTATATGGAGGCTGTCCTGTTATTTGTCACTTAATATTATTGAGTCAGTTTTGTACCTCGTGAGTGTTTTTTGTGTGTGTGTATAATGGTTTTCAGTAAAGCGTTAATCACAAAAAAGTTCAGAAGAAACATTTTTTGAAAATATTATTTTGAACATTTTCTACCGAGTTTATGCAGATTACCAGGTGGGTGTGTCTTACATGTGGTTGCAAATTAAAATAAAGAAAAAATGAATGGAAATGAGGTTAATAAAAAAAAAAAAAAACATAACTCAAGTAGAAATGGAAATACAACTCCCATTGCATAGCAGTTTGATCCATTCCTTGTTTTACCATGAGTTTAATAAGACACACCTGAGCTCTTTTAGCCTTAGGGTGTATGCTGCTGATAAAGATCATAGTTCTCTTTCAACACATAGGAGGCTGTGTGGTCCAGTGGCTAAAGAAAAGGGCTTGTAACCAGGAGGTTCCCAGTTCAAATCCAGGCTCAGCCACTGACTAACTGTGTGACCCTGAGCAAGTCATTTAACCTCCTATGTGCTCCAGATACAATAATCATTGGGTGATGACGTTCAGAGTAAGTGACAATCTGGCAGCTGGCATGCATAGTTGCAACACAACTCTAGTCTGCCTGTAAGTCGGCACTTGGATACAGAGCAATGACTGTCTAAATAATATCAAATAAACTAAATAATAAAGTATGCATGCTGTCTAGACATTGCAAGGTGAAGAGTCCTAGTGACACATTTCCCTGTTTATTATACTGGAGACATATGTTATGTGACTGCTGTAATTAATTACAGGTCATTTTTGTTGAGTTATTCTAGTGGGGGTGGGGACGACAAATGGCACCTTCTCAAATAGTGTGTCCAGATGCACTGCCCCTACTATATTCAACTTTTGTTTCCCAGTTACTGTGTGTCAAAAATAGAATGCCTCATTAAGTTTATCCTAAAAGCATACTATAGGTAAGGTTTAAATGTCCATTGTCTAATGCAGTATGTGGACATAGAGATAAAAACACTGCAAATGTGTTGGTGACAATGACCTCTGACCCAATAGCAGCTATAATTAGTTTTTTAGCATGACAAGCCAGCATCGTGGCTTTGAAAAGATCATACGTCTAATATGTCCCTTTTGATAAAGCAGCAGCCTTTCAAAGGTCTTTTGTAAAAGTGTACAATCCTACGTCCCTTGTGCAGGGAATCAATATATGAAAATGTAATATCTGGCAGAGCTAAAGCACAAGTAGGTTCATTTCACTTAATTTACCTTTCTTCTTTACCTCCTGGCTGCAAATACCCTATTGTGTGCATAACAGTAAATGCTCATGGGGAAACATTTTTTTTTTTTTAAACATATCAAAAGACTTAGAAAGGTTACAGTTTACTCACCTAACCTGCCATAGTCAGAATGTTTTTGAAAGGCAATCTTTTAGTGAAAACTAACCTCTCTAACAGTGTGTGTGTGTGTGTGTCAAGTGTATTTTTTTTTTTTTTAAAGTAGAGTTACTGGTTTGGTCCTCATTTCATATTAAAAGATGGTGCTGCAGTATACTGTCACTGTTCAATTGAGTATGCTGTTCTCTATGAATGGTTCTCTCTTATCCACCTCAAAATAAAAGCAAACAAACTTTAATTTTGTCTCCCCTGCTGCAAAAACTGGGTGTAATTGTGAATAAGAAGTTTGTGTTACAATTGACCAACTTGTTCTGATAGTCATTTAGAGCAGAGCATCAGAAATTGTAACTTGATCTACTTTCTGTTTGCACTTGTCATCCACTTGCACTTCATTCATTTTGTTAGCTGAGCATGCAGTAGGCTATGCAGGCTATTGTTTATTACAGAGGATTTGCGGACTGTGTTGGATGTTTATTGACTCAAAGGGGTTCTATAAAGTTAATTGCAGAGTGCTGGTGCTGTTTAAACAATTATTTTCGAACAAATCTCTGTATGAACACAATAATAAAAGCATCCAAGCAAGTCTAGATTAGCACAGTGATTTCCATCTCATGCTGGGGCATCACTGTTTAAATCTGTTTACCTCCAGATTAGGCCATTGAAGGCTGATAAAAATCCATTGAGGGTGCCTTAGTTTAAATCAATAAAGCCTGCTTGGGTATCCCTATTCAAGTCCACTACATAACCAAATAAAGCACAATAATAAACACACAGTTATTTTAGCTCTTAATGTGTTTGATAAGAAAGAATAATTAAAGTGTGTGGGTAGATCTCTATTGCTGTTACTGGGTTCAGCAAGTTCATTCGCATTTAATTTAGTATAATTCCGATCTGAAAATATAATGTATTCATTACCAGTGAGTCACAAGTTGCACTGCAGCAGTGTGGAATGCTTTAGGCTTTTGCCAGTACGGTAGAGGAGGGATTAAGGGAAGGAGAGATTTGTTCATACCAAATAAAATCACTCCACAAAGAAACTGACGTTTCTCCCCCCAATTGATCGGTACCCTTGATGCATCTTTACCTCAAAAGGTTGAACAGAAATGGCGAGCATTTAGAAATTGTGACACAGCATTGTGCAAGGGTTTGGCACAAACTGCTGTTTCCCACTGTTACTGTACAGAAGTAGGCTGCTGTAGAAAAGAAATGCCTCACAGAGGTTGGTGGTTTGTGCCCTACAGCAGTGAAGGTTTATGTTCATTTGTATTTTTAATTATGTGTGTCTGTTTTGTAGCAAAAAGGTTATTTCAGCTACTTTACAGCCAACAAAGTATAAAGACAGACTAGATGTGTTTTAATTAACATGAAGCCTACTGCAGTACTTCACAGTGATATTATATTAACATAGATTGTGTATAATGTTTGTCTACTTTGAAAGAAATGTAGCTATCCTTTTGTGGCCTGTGCAAATTGATTTTAGTATGTTTGGTCATTCTTACTCAAGACTTCCATATAGAAACACAAACCTTGCATCGTTGAAAAAAATAATTAAGGCACTGTGAATAAAAGGACCCTACTACATCCAGTAAGTTGATGGATCCACAACTGTTTTATATTGGCAGAAGCTAATCTAATAGGGCGTGACACAATTGGCCAGCCATTTAAAAACACAATTTTACAAGCTGCAATTGTATTACTCTACTGTGTGTACTGAAAGGTTCTGTTTTTGCTTCGACTGGTTCTTTCTTATAGCTAGACATGGCACAATGTGATGCAGTACAAAGCACATAGTACAAGTTTCAACTTGCACATCTTTTGTTGGATCCCAATAAAGAAATGTCTGGAGTGAGAGAGACCTTAAAAGGCCAACTGTTCGCAGAAAGACTAAAACTATTGTGAGATTGTTGTTGGCTGGGTGTTAAAAGCACTGGCAGTCTTCTGATGAAAGCTGCTGTTCTGTCCACTCACTCAATAGGGAGAAGTGTGATTTCCTTTTTTTTTAACTCCTTGCTCTGGCCTTTGCATTTCTGGATCACTTTGGGACACTGATTTTTGCTTGAGGCCCCCGTACACATGAGTATTTTACATGCACCCAGAAGTGCTTATCCACTAAGGGATTTGCCAGTAGGAAGAGCTGTTCACTGTTGCCATGACAACAGATGCATATACTTTACAATCTGACTCCTCCGGTGATCTATGGAGGGACCTGGCTTTGCATCTCAAACCAACAGTGTAATTTGGTCTTTCATAAAGTAGTTGATTTGACTTCTTTCCTGGAGGAAGGGTCTCCCAACCAGATACTCTACACACCAAGCCTAAGCTTGCATGGAAATGACGAGTTCAGAATCGTAAGATCGGTGACTTGCAGACGTTAGTTCAGATCTCAGTCCCGTTGAGTTTATTTTTCCTTGCTTGATTTTGTGTCTCTTGTCTTGCAGGTTAAAAGATATCAGTGTATGTTTGAAGGCTGCACACGTACCTACAGCACAGCAGGGAATCTGCGTACTCATCAGAAGACGCACCGCGGGGAGTATACATTTGTCTGCAATCAGGAAGGTTGTGGCAAGGCTTTCCTTACCTCCTATAGCTTAAAAATTCACGTCCGGGTCCACACAAAGGAAAAGCCCTTTGAATGTGACGTTCGGGGCTGTGAAAAGGCATTTAATACACTGTACAGGTAAGGAAGCACCAACAGGATTGTAACATCTAGGAAATAGATCATTGCTTTGGATAGATTCATGTCTGTTGTTAATACCAGTAATTGCTCAGTTTTTCAAACAGCTGACTCTGCCCATTAATTACTTAAAGTGGATTTTTTTTCCTCCTTTATAAAAGTATGATCTGTGGAATTGATGTTTGCACTTTGACCCTTTTGTTAGTATAAATAATACACTTCTATTAGTAAATATGAGATTTTTCTTTTCTGGGTTTTTTTTTATTGCAAAAACACATTTTACAAACTTCTTTTTTTTTTTTTTTTTTCTTGAGCTTAAATCAAATCTGCAGTTTAACTTTTGGAATTGTATTATATTTCCTAATAGCCAAAATGGCATTTATTCCTTCCAGAAATAAAACAGGGTTATACAAATAAATAAAGTACTGTAAAATGAGTGTACTTTATTATTCTTTAAGTCAAAATGTAGCAAACTGCCAGACTTGCCCCAGCTCTCTTATGTATGAAATCCTGAAAATACATTCATTTCAATCACAAATACTAGGCTAATTGTATTTCAGTTGATTATTTTGGCATTCTCTCTGTAGCTGTATATAAGGTAAGACATTTGTAAAATAGATTCATATTTACTTCTTAAACTATAATTTACTGCGGTGAAATGGAAAAGCCTATGATAATCACTTCTCCATCACTTGGAACTTGTGTAATATGCCTATTACAGCTGTGAAGAACTTATCACTGGAATGCACAGTCCTCATTAATATTCATTACCCTGTAAAGGAAATCCCTGAGCAGTCCTTTTAATCAATAGACAAGCTTGTTGCTCAACTGATAACATGAAGGATGCCAGCAGTTATTTTTGGAGTGAGATTTTCTCGATTCTTGGCTCCGGGGGTGCTTGTTTCACACCTCTTGCTCTAAAACTTGAAAGCATGTTACGCATTTAAATTGGATTTGTAACTGGACTATGTCGAATGCGAAGTCTTGTATCTCTGCATGATTAGCCTTACTCAAAAAAAAAAAAAAAAAAAGCTAACAGTTTTCATTAGTCTTGAAAGCTAGAGTTATTCTGAAACTGTGTGCTTTAAAGGTCATCTCCATAAACACTGAAGTAATGTTCTGTTGGATTGAAACAGGGTCAGTTGCTTTTGTAATGTATTTGATTAGAATCCAGCACTAACACATGCCCTTCAGAAACTGGCAAAACCTTCAGGGTCCATGAATTCATGCTTCATCAGCATCTGCTAGTGTCATCATGCTGCTCAACCTTTTGATTTTGTCAACTTGCTAAATACTTCGATCTCTCTCTCTCTCTCTCTCTCTCTCTCTCTCTCTCTCTCTCTCTCTCTCTGTCTCTCTCAGAGAGAGAGAGAGAGAGAGATGTAATTAATGATATCTGGTCTGATATTGTACTGTACAATACATATTTAAGGTTCATGTGCAAGTAGTGTATCATGATTCACAACATGCAATTAACTGTTCCATTTCTAAATACTAGTAGAACTACCGTAAAATTATCAGACATTGATTGAGGCAGTACATCTAAATCCCATGTACTGTATGTGCTTAATAGTAGCGATGAATTGTGTAAGTACTGTGCTTACCAGGTGTCCAGCAAGATCAGGTTTGAATATTTATAATCAGATAATTGACTACTGCCTGCCTTATTGAAGTGTCATACTACTGTGATTTTTTTTTTTGAGGTCACCTGTATTTCCAGTTGGAACATGTGCATTTATTCACAGCACAGCTTTGTTGTTCAGGCAGTATGACAAAATATTTGAACAGCTTTTAAAATATAAGGTAATGTTCCAAGTCTAGGTAGTTGCCATTTAAGTGGCGTGTACAGTGCTCCGTATGTTGAATTTGATTCCCATTTGTCCTACTGTACAATCATTAACCTGACCACAGATCTATTGTGAAATGGTAAAACGAATTTTAATGTAGGACGACTCATTCACTTGGAACAAGGATTGTTTTTTTTAGAACTTGATATTGGATCAGCTTACGAAGTATGAATCTAATGCCGAAATAACATAATCTGCCTGTGTGTTTACAGACTGAAAGCACATCAGAGAATTCACACAGGGAAGACGTTTAACTGCGACTCAGAAGGCTGCACTAAGTACTTTACTACACTCAGTGACCTGAGGAAGCATATACGAACTCACACAGGAGAAAAGCCATTTAGGTACATTGATTTATTTCCTTTTTTTCGCTGGTTGAGGATTGTGTCAGTGTGTATATATATAGCATTAGACCATTTTTCAAGTTATTTTAACTGGTGTGCATTGTAACATGCACAATGTGCTTTAATTCTAGGTGTGACCATGATGGCTGTGGCAAGGCCTTTGCTGCCAGTCACCATCTTAAAACTCACGTCAGAACGCATACTGGTAAGTTCAGCAAGGCTGGTCAAGAGGCTTATTTATTTTTCCTGTTACATGTTGAATGTGCTGAAGTTAAACTGTACAATATCCAAAGGGATTTTAGTATAACCATGTACTAAACATTGCAGGAGAAAAACCTTTCTTCTGTACCAGTGGTGGCTGTGAGAAGACGTTCAGTTCTCCGTACAGCCTGAAGAGTCACGTAAAGGGTCACGACAAAGGACAGCCTTACGAGGGAGCTGTCAATCATTCCTTATCAGAGGTTAGTGTACTGTACAGTATGTCAAGGTATACAGAGTGACAACCTATAAAGCCACTGTTTGATTTTCTAATGGTGTCATCAGCTACAGTGCCCCCTGGACCATAGATGTCTTGTTGCTCATTGACTGGTGCCTGCACCAGCTCTGTGGTTTGAGAAAAATGGTTTTACTGGCACGCTGTTTGTATCTATAAATTATGCTTGCACTTCGCATTACCAAATAACAAATTCTTTAGACTTTTCATAATGGTACCTGCAGTGTCCGGTATCTTGGATGCCAGTTGTCTTATTTTGTATTGTTTTTATGAAGTTGTATTGTATCTGTATTGTACTGTGTTGATGAGTAAATAAAGTGATAACTGACAGTCATGTCAAGTACTAGACACTAGAGTTGAACAATGATCCCACAAACCGTATTTTCTGATCCTTTTTTTCCCCTTGGTTATTTCATCAATGAATATTACTCGCATTTCAAATGTATGTCTTCACAGGATGCAAATCATTCACTTTGCCTAAGCGATTTAAGCTTGATCTCCACAGACTCAGAAATCAGAGAGAACTCAAACACTGTAAGTCTACATGCATTACTGTGAAATAATATCAAAAGGAAGTGTACATTTTAAATGAAACTGGTCATTGATAAGCCCCAGACTGAGAAGGCTGACCCCCTGACCATTGCTTTAACAAACAATAGATTATTTGGAAGCCTTGAGAAACTTCTCAAATACCTTAGTCTGCATGTGATCTAAAGGGATTTTTAAGGATACCTTCTGTATAAGCATAAAATTAAAAATGCACGATGCTTGCAATATAATAATTAGTTTCATATAATAATTTGTTTTTAATATTGCAGTTCATAATTGATGAACTGATGAAAGACATTTAAATGTGTCCAACATTTCTGTTACAGTCTCAAGGTCTGGATTTAAACAGTGCTACACCGGTGAGGGTATTTGAGTTGATGTTTCAGAGCCCAGAAAACAGTGTTAATCAAGATGACTCTCAACATGCAGGCAAGTACAGCAGAATTTGCTAGGCAATTGCATTTACACCATTGAAAAAACAAATACTTTAAAGATCGATTCACATGTTAAATAAAAAAGTTGTTTATAATTGTGTGTGTGAGTATATAACATACATTGCACTAAAATGTTTAACCATTTTTCAGAACTTTTACAATTCATTACAGCAATAATGAAAACTAGGTGTTGTAAATGAATATTTTCTAACTCTTACTGTACTCTGATATATACGTACATATTTGTAATTGCAGATGCGTTGATTGAAACGTTCAACTCCGACAATCCGACTGGATCCACTGTTCCTACTGTTGCAGACTCCACTTCGCTTTTATCTTTTCCAATCCAATATCCAACGTCATTGCAAACAAATGTGTTGGAACCTTCCCAGCCAACTCCTCCACCTACAACTGCCCTTCCAGCCACCTCTGTTGCCAGCAGCTCACAGCAAACCCTGTTTGGGAATACGTCCAACGTGTTGCAGACACCTGAAGTGCCTGTCCCTTCAAGCTCTCAACAGTACCCAGCCAGTCAGCAAGACTTCCTTCAGCAGACTCCGCCTACACAGCCCGTCTCTCAAGGACTTCCGGTGATAGCGGGAACTAGTGCCGCTGCTAGCACAGAGCCACTGCCAGCCATGGGGCAAACCGTGCCTTTAACTGCAAACCTGACTAGTAACCCAACTATAGCAATCACCCCAACTCAGAGCACCAGCATTCTCCAGCCAAGCATTGTAATGGCAGATCAGAACCTGCAATGGATTTTAAATGGTGCTGCAAACGCCCAGCAAAATTCTGACCAATCGGTAAGAGCATTATTAAATCAAGAAAACAAGCAACAGGACATAATGAGAGAGGAGTCCCTGTTGTTTTGAATGTTGTTATATATATACAGCTGTGACCAAAAGTTTTTCATCAACCTACAGTACTGTGCAAAAGTTTTAGGCAGGTGTGAAAAATGCTGTAAAGTAAGAATGCTTTCAAAAATAGACATGTTAATAGATTATATTTATCAATTAACTAAATGCAAAGTGAGTGAACAGAAGAAAAATCTAAATCAAATCCATATTTGGTGTGACCACCCTTTGCCTTCAAAACAGCATCAAGCATCAATTCTTCTAGGTACACTTGCACACAGTTTTTGAAGGAACTCGGCAGGTAGGTTGGCCCAAACATCTTGGAGAACTAACCACAGTTCTTCTGTGGATTTAGGCAGCCTCAATTGCTTCTCTCTCTTCATGTAATCCCAGACAGACTCGATGATGTTGAGATCAGGGCTCTGTGGGGCCATACCATCACTTCCAGGACTCCTTGTTCTTCTTTACGCTGAAGATAGTTCTTAATGACTTTCGCTGTATGTTTGGGGTCGTTGTCATGCTGCAGAATAAATTTGGGGCCAATCAGATGCCTCCCTGATGGTATTGCATGATGGATAAGTATCTGCCTGTACTTCTCAGCATTGAGGAGACCATTACTTCTGACCAAATCCCCAACTCCATTTGCAGAAATGCAGCCCCAAACTTGCAAGAAACCTCCACCATGCTTCACTGTTGCATGCAGACACTCATTCGTGTACGCTCTCCAGCCCTTCGGCGAACAAACTGCTTTCTGCTACAGCCAAATATTTCAAATTTTGACTCATCAGTCCAGAGCACCTGCTGCCATTTTTCTGCACCCCAGTTCCTGTGTTTTCGTGCATAGTTGAGTCGCTTGGCCTTGTTTCCACGTCGGAGGTATGGCTTTTTGGCCGCAAGTCTTCCATGAAGGCCACTTCTGACCAGACTTCTCCGAACAGTAGATGGGTGTACCAGGGTCCCACTGTTTTCTGCCAGTTCTGAGCTGATGGCACTGTTGGACATCTTCCGATTGCAAAGGGAAGTAAGCATGATGTGTCTTTCATCTGCTGCAGTAAATTTCCTTGGCCGACCACTGCGCTTCTACGGTCCTCAACGTTGCCCGTTTCTTTGTGCTTCTTCAAAAGAGCTTGGACAGCACATCTGGAAACCCCTGTCTGCCTTGAAATTTCTGCCTGGGAGAGACCTTGCTGATGCAGTATAACTACCTTGTGTCTTGTTGCTGTGCTTAGTCTTGCCATGGTGTATGACTTTTGACAGTAAACTGTCTTTAGCAACCTCACCTTGTTAGCTGAGTTTGGCTGTTCCTCACCCAGTTTTATTCCTCCTACACAGCTGTTTCTGTTTCAGTTAATGATTGTGTTTCAACCTACATATTGAATTGATGATCATTAGCACCTGTTTGGTATAATTGTTTAATCATACACCTGACTATATGCCTACAAAATCCCTGACTTTGTGCAAGTGTACCTGGAAGAATTGATGCTGTTTTGAAGGCAAAGGGTGGTCACACCAAATATGGATTTGATTTAGATTTTTCTTCTGTTCACTCACTTTGCATTTAGTTAATTGATAAATATAATCTATTAACATGTGTATTTTTGAAAGCATTCTTACTTTACAGCATTTTTTCACACCTGCCTAAAACTTTTGCACAGTACTGTATATAATTAACTAATTTTGCTTCATGAAGTCGAATGAAACTGGCTGAATAATGTTACATTAACATATTGAATTGTATACTGCTTTGTAGTTCTTCATATACTTAACAAAAAACTGACAAATTGAAAAATGTGACATTTCAAAATCTAACTTGAAATACTGTACTACAATTACGGCTTCCGGTAGACTTTTGCAATATAATTTTGTAGTTTCTTTGATTACACGATGTTAAGTAAAATATCTAAGTTATATAGTTTTTTATTTTAATTATGTATCAATCCTAAAATTCTAGGCAATACAAAACTTTTGTCCACAGCTGTATATAAATAACACCAAATGCCTGCTATTTTCATTCCGGCTAAGCAAGAGCTAAGCCTTGATTTGTTTTTTTACTCTAATTTAAAAGTGTCTTTTAATCCAAATCTAAATTTGCATTTTTGTAGATGCTAATGAAAATGATATACTGCAGGGCATTTTTCACCTCATAATGTACACAGTAAAAAAGAAATATAATGCGATGCCAGGATATTACATCAGTGACAAAGTATTATTCTCTTAAGGACTAAATGTGCCCTATTTTTTACAACTGAATGGAAAAGAAATACAAATTGAAACAACGCACAGCACTAAGCTTTTAACATTTTACATGTAGGCTATTGTTGTTAATAGTAGATGTGCTTATCTGGTATTCACAGCACCATTCAGAAGCTGTGGGATGCATTTGTATTACTTTGTTTAATATCCATTTACATTTTTGTTAAATTACCTTCCACAGCAGCAAGCTCCTAAGGTTGAAAATTGTTTTTACCACGGCAATACCAGTGGGAGGAATTTCAGGTATGTATGATGGATTTGTTTATTTAGTTTTATTTTTTATTATTTTGCATTTATTAATGTTGCTTTGTAAACATGTAATCCGTAGTTGTCTAATTGTTCAATAAAGACATCTTAATTACTGTTGGATTTTTAATTTTTTATTTTGGTGTGTAACATTTAAGTTTCTGAAAGAGAGACTCGAAGAAAATAAGACTTCACCAGAGAAGGCATCCTCACTTTAGTGGTAATTGTAAGTGAAGAGTTGTTGCTAATTGCTTTTCTTATTCTTTGTATATTTTAGGAAACCCAGTTCAGCAGATAGGTCTCAGCGTTCCGGTCATCATTATAAAGCAAGAAGAATCCTGTCAGTGCAAGTGTTCTTGCCGGGACTCTGCTAAAGAAAAGGCATCTAATAAGAAGGACACATCACCTCCTCTCCTCCCCCACCACCACCTCCACCTCCCTCCACCTCCTCCCCTCTCCCTTTGAATGAGGAGGACCTCCCACACCTTCACAGAGCTCACTCCAGCAAACTAATCCTGAATCCCCACCTCGGATAGTCCCTCTACTTCAGAGGGACCCAGCAGCCGAACCCAACCGCCAGACCCCCAGACAGACACCTTGATAAACATGGACATGTCTGACTTCCTGTCTCTACAGAGCCCAGAGACTCCTTCACATATAAGCACTATTGAAGCACTACTGTTGGTCATGGATGATTTTAATGTTGGTGGAAATAGCAGTAACAGCTTCTCCAAGTAACAGTCTCAGTTTCTTCGTGGGTTTTGGAGGTTTATACACGAGAATAAGCCAATCTGCATCGACAGCTTTTTATTTTTATTTGAGGAAGGATTTTTTTTTTTATGTTTCCATTACAAACAAGCATTTTGTAAAGTGAAACCCTAACTAGATAGACAGAAAAAGTTCATTATTTACAATTGCAGGCTATTGGGCTGTTAAAAGAAGAAGAAAAGAATACATTCCCAGAAAAAAAAATATATTTCTACCATGTGTGTCATATGTAACATTAATAGATGTAATATTTTATAATACAGTACCCTGTAAAGTTTGCAGTACTAAATAAATTAGGCCTGTGGTCCTTTAAGTTATTCTAACCATGTAAGAAATATAGTAACCTATTTTATTCACCATTTAATTGAAACTTTGCCTTTTTTATTTATTTTTTTAAGAAGGGCGATTGAGGCCTTTATATCTACAAGAAAATCTGCCTATTTCAAAATCCATTTAACATAATCTGTGTTTTTTTTTTTTTCTCTTAAATTTAATTTATAAAATGATGTGTATTTTTCTCTTACATTTTTGTTTCTCTAGGTGTGACCTATTGTTAAGTACAATGGAATCTTTTGGCAGAAATCTGAATTCAAATAGTTTATTGCTAATGTCTTGCTGTGTGTGTGCCTAAAATGGTATTTGTAGCAATACAAATATAGTATATCATTAGACCTGGGGATAAGTATTACAATTAAAGCATAATTGTTGGCTGAAATTACAATTACAATGCTAGTTTGTTCAATTACAGTTACGCTGCAGTAATTGCAATTATAACTAGTATTGCACTAAAAAGTTACATAAATAGCTGCACACATTAGTGTTTACTCTGTTTATTCTACCAAGCAGTAATCACAGGTACAAATTCAGAAATATACTATATAATGTTTTTTCAAACAAATGGGGTCAGTGAAAGTGGTTGAAAATATGAGAAGAATGTTTGCTCAGTGTAAAACTGTGAATGATAAAGCTTGGAAAGGTGTGTAATTGATTTGTAATTGATGGTAATTACAATTACTCAGGTGTGCCAAGGTTCAATTACAATTGTAATTGCAATTAATTACAAATTACACAAAAAATTTAATTGACCCCAGGTCTGTATGTGATCAACTAAAAACATGTTTGAAAAAAGCTATATTTCATTTCCTGACCTTGCCTCACCTGACCTTGAACTGGCAGGGAGAAATAAACCGTTTTCTACTTGAAGTATGTACTTACTGTGACAAATGTAGGAGACTTGTATAGATACTGTCCTTTTTACTTAGTCGTTTTGAAACATTTTAAATGATCTGTTTGGATATTTCTCTAAAGAAAAATGCTCTATCCTTTAGGGAAACAGTAGTGTTTGAACTTTTAATCGGCAAGACAAACTGGTAGATTTAGGTTGCAAGACCCTTGGATTACCTTGATTCCGACTGCTTGGTACCAACACTAGAGGAAGCTGACATGGCACAAAGACCACCTATGATTCAGTTCAATTAAATACTATGCTTCTTTGGGTGGCACAGTTGAAATTTTGTACCCAAGATAACTTAATTCAAATGTAAAGAATACATATTCTTCACCACTGAAGGCCACACCTGTGCTGGGATATCTAAAACAGTTGACAGATACTAGATCTATGAGATAGGAATCTTTGGGTAAGAATGAAATGTGAGTTGCCAGGTTATGCACCATGCACTAGTATTGAGGCATACGAGCACTTTAGGTTACTATATCTGTTATGGCAACTGATGACTTTTGCACCATTTAAAGGGACATTTCTTTCAAGTTTATTTTTGTTTGTTTCTCTGTATGTGTAACTTTTTTTTTCTTGTATTTTATTTTTAGCATTTTGAATGAAGTTCCATTTTGCAGAGATGTGCAAAGATATCATTATTCCTGTGCTGCAGCAACGCATCTTCTCCCTGTAGACAGAAATTCTGCCTTTCAAACCCTCAATGTTAAGTTTTTTCCTAGAATATTTCTGACAGTGTCCTGCCAAGTCAGTCCTATGATGTGACTGTTGTGGTTTTTAAAATGCAACACAGCAGAATTTCTGGATCTGTATGTAATTTACAGTACATTTGTAAAGGAAAAATGTATTCCAATACAGAATCAGAATTATGATGCTACTGCCCATCTATTTTCCTAATGCAATTAAACCAGAGTTATTCTACAGATTTTCTACAAGTTTTGGTTTAAATTGGTAACATTTAACAACCATTTTTGTCATATTCGGAGGTCTGCATTAACTACCTTTTTATATTTATAGCTTCAGAATTAAATAATCTATGCAAGCCTTGTTGAAACTAATAGCTAAAGTTTTTTTCTCTCTCACTCTCTTTGATTGAAGCCAACCGTGTTCTTGTCAGCATTTGCATTTTTTATTTAACAAAATGCATTACTAGAAATGATTCCTGAAACCTAAATGTAAACAATACCTGTAGATTTAGAACACTGAGATTTCCAGGATTTTGATTTTATTTATTTATTGTTTGACTAATTACCAGTATATTTGTTTTAAACTATATTTTGATGTTGATTTAGTTGATGGTTAATGGATTATTGGATTTTGGGTTCTTCTATAACATCCTATGTTCAAACCATCAATGTTTGTTTAATAAGTCCTACCACACATGCAAATGACAATATGTTATGAGTATATAAATATCAAATTGACCTTGAATTATCACAAGCCGAGGGATGGCAGCTGGTCTGTTTTGCCATGCAGAGATCCATGTTTTCCACATCATCTTGTCTATGTACTGTACTAAAATGTTTTAACCTGATAATATGTACGGTATCTTAAAAGCAAAATGCTATGATTAGAGACAGTATGCCTTATTATGTTAAAGGATTAACCTTTGTATCTGCTCTGGACCATAAAATTAGATAACACGTTTTCATTTTTAAATTCCTTTTTTTTTTTTTTTTTTTTTTTTTTTTGAATATAAAAGCACAGTTAAAAACTCTCCAGTATGTTTCTGTGTTGGCAGTCAATGTGGTTTTAGACAGCATATTCTTCTTCTGTCAATATTTCAGTAATGCAATTATTAATTTAATACTAATAATTTACAAATGTTACTCGTGTGTAACTTTTTCATGAAAAAAAGAAAATGTTCCTAGATATATTTTCTTTTATGATTATTTAGATATTTGGTAGCATTCAATAAAATCAACAAGGTTATTTACTGTAACACCTACACTCTATACAAGTGTAAATACAGTTAGCGATAGCTAGCAATTCAAGTATAACTCCCAAATACACCATTAATCTGTGTTAAAAGGTCAAAATCTAAATTGTTTAGTTGGATACATTTATTATTTAGCCATAGTCTGACAGTTGTATTAAGACACTTTTTTTTTCTTCGTTTTTCTAAGAAAAGGGTACTGGGAAAACAAATTTGGTTATTTGACGAAAAAGATGTTTGCAAATTTTAAACAAAATTCTGTTATAAGAATTATTTGGGTCAGTTTGCATGTTCTAATAAAGATGATATTGTTTTGTTATATTTTGTTTATGGGACAAATTAATTCTCCTGAGGAGAAGAAAGATAAGTCTATATATAACTTGTCCATTTTTTTTTTTCTTGACTTTTTTGATATATATATATATATATATATATATATATATATATATATATATATATATATATATATATATATATATATATATAAAAATGCAGATTTAACCAGATTCTATAGAGAGATTATGATCTGTTGTGCAGTCTCCATGTTTAATTCTTCAGTTACTGATATTTGTAAACCAATAATACTTGCCAGAAATTTTGCTTGGCTTAAGGTTTAGAGGTATTGAGCCCTGTCGTTTAGTCTTCACAATGTAGTGTTGTAAATTGAACTGCTGAAATTGATTGGGGGATAAACAGTAAAGGTTTGAGTACAGATGCAATCATTTCAATACTTCCTGTCCTAATAGGTGTGTTCAGATCTTTTGAATATGTCCGCTTGGGTGAAAGGATGTTGAAAAACAAAAATACTTCCAACTGAGGACAATGTCTCCCAACCCAGAGTGAAATGATTTACCATTGTAAAGGATTTGTATTTTTAAAGAATGTAAAATGTGAAAATCCTGTTTTGCTTAATTGCTTGTTTTGTATAAAGTTATATTGTATTATGGTTTAAAATGCTGAACAAGTGGGAATTTAACATTTTGGAATGGAAAGCAATTAAATCCTATACTAACTTATCTAATTGTGATGGCTTTTGTAAGATTTATTGAATTCACTAAAGATCAAAGTTAGATCTTTAACTTTTCTTTCTTGTAGATCAGATCTCTGTACTTCTCTTTTGAGGACACTCACATTACACTAGATGAAGCACATAACCTCATGCTATTTTTTTTTTTATACAAAAGCATTTCCGTTAAATTGTGTTTAATCTGATTGACACATTACATACAGATTTGTGCAAATGTAGCTGTATTTGCACTTCAAATGTTGTGGCCCAACACTGTTAATGAACTTTGGTTTAACATTTAGACTCTTCCATACCATTCAGCACTTCAGACCAATAAGACCATTTATTTACTGATGAATTATGAGCCTCCTAACACCCATGTTGGTCCTGGCAAATATCCTAGCCTTAAACATAAATGGCCTTTAAGTACAATAGGCAAGCAGCCAGGACACGGTCTGAAAATGAATACACTGCATGTCATAATGTTTTTTCCAAAATGAGGGTACTCTTGCATGGCTGGAGGTTTTCAGTCAGTAATATCCACAGATGACCTTTCAACTCTCTATTGTTTAATCAAGGCCCACCTCCCTCTTGAATGTTGCTTATGCAGTCTTCAGAGGTTAGCATTTCAAGAATATCATTTAAATTCTCTTTCAGCCCAGTTGAACTCAATGCTTTGGTAGATAAACAAATCTGCAGTACTCCTATACATTCAGAGTTCAACAGAATACATGTTGGCCAATTTCTACAGTACATTACTCATTTTAGACAATTTGGAAATACACACAATACTCCTGAAGCAGCTATCCAAACTTGAAAGAAATTCACACAAGAAAACATCTTTAATTGATATTTCAACGTTTATTAACATCCTGCATAAATAAACCTTTTAAAATGTATAAATACAATGATCAATAATATGCAAATAACTATTAGTCTGTGTGAAAACTGCCAGCTTCTTAAAAGATCTGTAGCAGCTTTAAAACTTATTGTATTTCTCCAGCTATCCTTTCTGGCCAGCATCTTATTCACATCTTGATGGTTGGGATCATCCCAGAAAGGTCTGCTTTTTATTTTGATGGAATCTAAGCAGGATCATTTGCAGGCTCAGCATTTCTCTACAATTAATAGACAGAGTTAGTCAGTACATAGCAGTTATCGGACTACAAGCATTAACCTTGAAATGCAATGCACCTTGTCTGCGACATAATATACAGTCGATGCAAGAAGATGGAAAGATAATTATATACCATGATAATGGAACGAAGTCTCGAGAGATCCTCCAGCATTCCATCACATGCCGTGATTTTCATCAGAAGTTCCCCATTCTGCTGTCGACAGCTTCCAGAAGCCCCACCTGAAGTTTAAAAGGTCGTGTAACACTTCCAACAACAGATCAGGTGCGTAAGTGTACAGTACATCTATTGCGTGCCAAGCCAACGCGGCTCAAATAATGCTCACTACCCGCATGAGTTGACGAGGGAACATAACGACCCCAGGTAACAGGAGTGTCTTCTTAAATATTTTATGAAATTCAACAAACCTGCTCCTTCAAAGGATCGGGCAGGTGGTCGATGTCAGGCTGAACTGCTTTCTCGGAGTCTTTCGTTTCTAAAGCTGATCAAAAAAAAAAAAAAAATTAAGAAAGATACACTGGTACATAACCTGCAAGTTAATTGTGAGTTTACCAGTTCAATTACCTGTCTCCATCTTGTAAGTTACCATAATTTAACTCTAGATTTGAATCCAAGCAGCTTTTAAAGGAGCCTGTACGGTATGTAATTAACTGCAATTAAGATCATCACCTTGCTGTAAATTGATTGTTGGCTACATACACGATGGAAAAAGGGAAATGCGATAAGCTAATGGGTTTTTAGTTGACTTGATCTGTTCAGTTTTCATAATAAAGCACCTGTCCGCGCAGAATGCGATAATGGAACCACTATCAGTACTATCACTTAGGTGAATACGAAGTCGTTAGCGTAGTGCTGGTAGTAGTGTTATTCATTTAGATAGGGTAACACTTGTTTTTATTAAGATTTGAAACTGCTAAAATAAATGTCCTGGAAAATTGCACGCTCAACACATACTTGACAAATACCCGTATTATTATTATTATTAGTAGTAGTAGTAGTAGTAGTAGTAATAATAATAAGAAGAAGAAGAAGAAGAAGAAGAAGAAGAAGAAGAAGAAGAAGAATGACATGATATTCGAAATAGACATCTGAAAGTAATTTCAAAGTGACCATAATAAAGTCTAAGAGATTCAATTGCATAATGATCAGGCTAGGGTAGACCTACTAGTAATTAAAACGGCATTGAATCTAATACAGCTTTAAACCCCTGTGAAAATATACAAACTTACATTCGCAGCACACTGTTACATTCTGCGATTACTCTTCTAAACACCTCGAACATGGCAGAGAAGTCTTTTTACTTTGACCTGCAATGACAGTTTGATCAGTATTTCGAGCCTGTCCCCTTTAAGAGTGCTGACGTAGCCACACGCGAGTGACCCGGAAATAACTCCAGGCTCTCTTGCTGCTGGTTACATCAGAAAGCAATGTTTCAGGGACCGTGCTGTCTGTGTTTCTATGCTGTTTCTAACCAGGCTGCCTCATATTGCTTTTGATGCATTGATACGTTCAGGTATCCGTGCTACAAACTCAGCTAAAACAGACATGTGTAAGGAGCTCAAGTGCAGAGTATTGAAGCTAGTACCGGGGATTGCCAACGCCGGACCCGCAAAGCAGTCGGGGGACCGGGTGCAAGGTAAGGTGTACCACGGTGACAAGTACAAACACGTGCAGCGTAATCGAGACGCTTTTTATAAATGAAATGCAGCCCCTTTTTAAAAAAAAAAAAAACTGATGAGGTTACGCTGTATTGCGCTTGCTATGCATTCACGTGTTTACCAAAGAAAGGCTTCCACAGATTTCTGGACGCTTATTATTTTTCAAAAGCAGATTTTGTTGGCAGTCCAGTTTGTATGTCATACCTTCCGTCCCCTTAACTTGCTACATTAAAGGCTTGCTTTTGGTTCTGTGTTAGCAGTAGGAGGCTATCAATTCTATAGTGAAACATCGAGAAAAGTACAATAACACATTGGGATGGCCCCTGTAGTTTGACAGTCTCAACTATTTCAAAAGCATTTGGTGCCACCACATACCATACCCTAGTATTGTGTAGCGTTACCTTTAGAGAGACAGCACTATAGGCTAAATGTGTATTACGGTAAGTACGGTAAGTTTTTTTTTGTTTGTTTCTTCAGTTTCAGCCTGGAAGGAGATTCTGAGCACCGCGGTTAGTGTTTTAAAGCAGGGGAATGTGGTGGCCGTGCCAACTGATACCGTATACGGATTGGCTTGTCTCGCACAAAACTCAGAAGCCATCCAAAGGATTTATGAAATGAAAGGACGAAATGGAAACAAGCCTTTAGCTATATGTGTGGGAGCGGTGGAAGACATTTACAAGTGAGTCCATAGAAAACCAGGCTACTTTCTGTTGTGTGTATACAGAAACAATAGACCAAATTCAGTGGTTTTGTCAAATCTAAATCTAATTTCATCACTGATCTTAAAATGTAACCCCTGTGTCCATTCTAGTGTACTGTTATTAATAATATAATGGAACTTGTTTTAAATATGTACTTGGAGACTAATATACTCTTTCTTGTGATTCTCAGATACTGTAAAGTCACTGTCCCAGATCAGTTATTAAGAGACCTCCTCCGGGACCCGTAACACTAGTTTTAGAGAGATCTGATGAGCTGAATAAAGACCTGAATCCCTTCACTCAGGTAAGAAATATCAGACAGTAGATGTTCCGTTTGCAGATGATCTCAAATTGAAATGGGTAGAGGTGCAGTGGTCTCACCAGGGCATTAACACAGTCTTTCTGCCACTGGATCAAGTGGAAAGGGTTCTGAAGCGAGTCCTGTTGGCTTCAGCGCAGGTGGAATGTGTGGTCACAGTTTTGATTTTGGAGGATTTGATTGAGTTTTATAGATAGGTGGAGACCAGGCATAACAGATAACATGGATTCTGGTTACAAGACGTTTCATGCCTCAGATGGTTTAAAAATGGGGTTGCAACAAGAAGTTGACTTTTAAATGTTGTGTTTTTCACAGCTGGTGGGAGTACGCATTCCAGATCATGCTTTCATGCAGGTTTTAGCGCAGAAGTGTGAAGAGCCCTGGCTCTAACCAGTGCCAACGTCAGCGCCAGGCAAGCACACTCACAGTAGATGTAAGTGTTTCTTAATTTTGCACAATACTGTAACGCTTTGATTCTCAGAATTTTTTTTTTCATTTTAGAGTACTAGCAAGTACAAAAACATTTAATCAAATAAAGCAAATCAATTATTAGTTACTTTTTTTGGTGATTCTAGCTAACAATATAATTCCAAACATGTGCATGCACCATTTGCTGTATAGGTCTCAAATATGCAGTTTTATTATGTTATAGGAAACATGAATTTTCAGTATTCAACAAAGTAAAAGAAAGCCCTTGTGTGTCTTTGTTTCACTTCTTAGGTCATGTATTTACATTTAAATGAAAATGTATGTTGTCTATAACATGAGTTTATTTGCACATTTTCGACCTAGTATATAGTAAATGGAAGAAAACAGTTTTTTGCTAATTGTGTCTAATTCAATCAAACAGTACTTTTAATGAATTTCCTTATTTTCCAGGAATTCCGTGATCTTTTGCCTCAGTTAGCCCTTGTTATTGACGGCGGACCAATCGGTGATGTTATGAGCCCCGAGTGTCGTTTAGGATCAACAGTGATAAACTTATCTACACCAGGACAATACAGCATCATAAGACCAGGATGGTAGGTAGCTTTGAGCTTTAGATCGGTTTAGGTACTCATTTTGATCTTCCTGTTCAAGCAACAATTTAGACTTAATATTTAATGTTGGACAACACCTGTTTAGTTTGTATTAGTGGTGTAAGGCAGGGGATCCTGTTTAATTCCCTAAAATGTCCTGTCCTACATCATGTAAAGATACATGTGAGGATACTTGAGAGTCGCATACTGGTCGACCTGTATTGAGTGGAAACTGGGAGGGTGGCCTGCTGTGTTCAGTGAAGCTGTGTGTCCAAAAGCCCTTTCAATCATGTGTCCTCCTGCATGTCATTTTGTGGTCCAGAAATTGTATTGAGATCAGCTCGAGAGAGCACCAGTAGAGCCATTTGAAGCTCTGAATACAATTCAGCTAGGGGATGAAATAAATGCTGCTTTGTCCTCTGTAGGCAATCAAGAGCCGCTGAAAAAAATAACGTAATTTGGTTCCTTGCATGTTTTTGTCCCTCAAGAGCTTTTGTAGTGCGTCTGTTTGCAAAGAAAATCCATTATGCTGAGTTTTCCAAATACCATCTACATTATTCTTCCAAAGCATTTCTAGTTGGCACGCTGTGCTTTCTATGTACTTGTCAAGCCTGGAATATCTAGGCCAGTTCATAACGCTTGAAAGACTATCCGTCCACGCTGTTGATGTTGTGGCCCTTAAATAGGTGCTTCTTACCCTTTTACACAAGAATAAAACATTAAAGCAGCAAGGTTTTAAGCTGCTTGCGCAGAAGGGTACAACACATATAAACATTTTTTAAAAGCATAAAACCACAGGGACGGCTTTTTCCTTTTGATCTGAATTACGCCAGTGAAGTAAAAAGAGCCTTCTGAATTTTCTTTACAAACGTTGAGTGAAAATTGCTTTCCCAGTTGCCTCCTTACTTTTCTCTCGTTCTTTCATTTCTTTTTTACAGTGCACTTACGGCTACAGTTGAAATCCTTGAGAACAAATACAGTCTGTTGTTAGAGACTCCGGATCACTGAATTAACTGTACGGTACTGTACTGCAAAACGCACAACTGACCTTTACTTTTATAGATACTGTACGTGAACTTACAAAAGCTTTCAATGTCAGAATACTTGAAGGGGGAGTCAGCAAAATAAAGGAACATCATCTTCCATTGTCCACTACAGTAGCAGATGGAACTTGCAAGTCCTTCTGCAGGGCTAAAATGAAGACTTTTTCGACAACAAAAAAAAAAGATGATCCTATTCTGTTTTGGTATATGACTCCTATAGTTAAACTAGTAATATATTGACTCCCACACGTTGCCTTTATGGCCACTATAGTTATAGATTCATATTTCTTAGTGACTAAGTGTAGGGATGTCAGGCAATCGTGTGATGATTTGGGCACAGATCTTATTAGAAACAATGAAAGCGATTTGTTTAAAAGTTGGATGTTATGTGATGAAAAGATTAATGCATATAGATTTGTCTTATATGGCAAACAGCTGCTTAATCTAAAAAAAGATACAGGATATGGGTTAGTTTTAATTTAAAACCTTGTATTCTTAAAAGAATTGCATGACTGAAGTCACATAGGACAGCACTGTTAAATTCAATAGGCGTGTCTTATTTGGCAGCATTCCAAAAAATACCAACAGTACATATCTGAGCTACACATAGATTAAATCCCCCTAAAATACCTAGCTTACAGTGAAAAAGCCCCTTCACCTGTCACAATCGAGTTTAGTTGTACTGCTGCTCTCAGAATGCCTATAATGCCTTTGTATATCATTTGTAAGAGCACAGTGCCTGCATTTAATATATGTTTTAAAGATCTAATGCAGCTAAATCACTGTACTCTTCTGTATTTATTAATGCCATGATTTATCCTGACATTACGTTATAAAACTGGAGATGTGGCTGGGATAATGTAATTCACATTGAAACAGGGAACTTGCATTTTATTGTATGGGCTATTATTTTTGTTTAACCAGCAACAGTTGTTTCTCTTAATGTTCAATATGTTTTAAGACCACATGTGTTTTTTTATTTTATTTTAATAAACAGTAATCTGCTGGTGACCTGCATACTGTGTTTAATATTAAGCATTCATGTTTTTCTTTTGTTATAAATAAATCCATGTTTTGTCCTTATTGGAGAGTATTGTAGATGTAAGTATTGTTACACCTCCTCTGTGCAATGCAAGAGATCATCACTTCCTTGGTTTGTATAATAATCACATTGTATTTGTTGCACAAGGAATAAAACTCTGTAACCTCAGGACTTCTGTAGGTCAGCATACTGCCTTATAATTTATCTGTTGCAATTTTAGTGGGAAATGGATTTCATGTAATATTGAAGCACATACAGTGGATTCAATCTCCAGTGTAGAAAATCCTATTCAGGAGCTCTCCTGAATCTAAAGCAGGTACAGATTATAAGACCTGAAGCAATAAGAAAGAGCTGTTCAATGTTTCTTTGTTTTCTCCAGTGAAGAGTCTAGTGCTTTTAGTGCTCCACTTTCTTTAATCATTCCTGTTCTTATTCCGGCAGAGCTCTTTTCTTTACTTGTCCAGCTTGCTAAGAGTTTTTCTGTCTGCTGTTTGTATGGGACAGGTTGACTCATTTTGTACTTCCTGAATTTCGTTAACATCAGTATTTTGTTGAAAGAGTTTTGATAAAGTATGATCATTGGTAGTCTAGTGTAGTTTCTTAAAATTGCAGGCAAATTGCTCTTTGGGGAGGAGGTTGACTGTGTTTTATAGCACTTTTTCAGTTCAGTATCATGTACAGAAATTGCATACTGGTAAAATGAGATTTCTCATGTATGTATTGTATGTTTTATTAATTGTATTTAGATAGGTGGCTGTTTCATCAGTACAATAGAAAACACATTGTTTAGTATAGCTATTAAGTCACAATAGGGAACTAATTTACCAATAACCAGAATATACCAGTAAGTTGGATAATAAATGAAGGAATTGATGTGGTGTTGATTTTAGTCAATGATAAATGTGTTTTTGTTAATAAGTTCTACCTAGAATTGGGTTGATTTGGTACATTCATTAACCATACGGTCAGACACAGGAGAAACAAACTGAAGTCCTCCGTTTTTAAATTAGTACAGTATGTTAGGCAAAGTTTCAAATGTTACAGATATGAAGTGTTGGCGACCACTGCCACCATGTATGTTTAATATTATATCGCTTTCGTTATCGTCAGTGCAAAGTCAAGTACTTTAATACAATTAAACCGTGTGTAAAAGATAACAAAGGGGAGGATATCCTCTTTATTCTTAAAATAATCATAGAACCTCCTTGGGATCAGTTACATAAATACAGTAGTTGATGGTTTTCACAAAACTCAGATAAATGTTTTTTGTTACTGGTATATGTTACATATTTAATTGCAATACACATTTAAAACCATAAAAATTCCAACCATTGCTGTACATGTACCATCATAAAGAATGAGAAGAAATAAAAGACCAGCTAAAGAACGACAACAATTTTTTAATGCATGTAAGGGTAGCCCTCGGATTGTTACAAAATGACAAAACCAACAACTGTAGCAAAGGTGATTGAAGAGTTTGCATTTGTATGCACTGTTGATGCTTTTTATAACAGCGGCATAACAAATGCACTTGTAGGCTAGGTGAAGAATTATTACCTCTGATTACTGATCAATTCTATATTTATCCACCAATATGCTAAATAAGTACAATAAACCTTTTCAGGCTAGTGATGAAATTATGCCATTAGTCTTATAGTAATAAAATGTTTCCAATTCATTGCACAGTCCAGAAAAATATCCAGTTAAAACTGTCTAATCTCACACCATGACAATATACTGCAGACCTCGCTTTACAGTCTTCAAGCTGTGCACCTTTCCATATAACTTCTTGCTCCTGATGCTAATCGGCCAAAAGTTTATAAAATGGTGACAAATTCTTCAGAGACTTTCTCACTGTCTTGGTTTGCATCTTTCCTCGAGCACAAAATGAATTAAATATTATACATGTCTCTGAAAATAGTTTCGAATAAAATGAAACCGATTATAAATGTTTGATTCCTTTTTTTTACCATTGTTCTGCAGGATCTTAGTTTTGAGTGCTCTGCACCGGTCCTCTGAATCTTCAGGTCATGTGTTCACAGCTAGTAGTGTTGTTTTGCCTTGGAACTAAAACACACACACACACACACACAAAAATAGATATGGATTGTGACAGGTTAGAGTGACTTATTCCCCTTGATAACCTACTAACCAAGGAAAGAAATAAAAAATCTTAAAACTGCTAATCTTGAGTCTCGTTCATGGAACAGATCAGACAAGGCAATGTATATTGGTGAGCAGGGGACTGAAGAATAAAAATCCCATGTCTCTGTTGATGACATCCACAAAATTTTATTCCTGCAGTCTTACTAACTGCTAGTTCACTATAATTCCTATCAAGTTTCAAGTTTTGAAATGTGAGCGAATGAGTGTGTGTAGTGAATAAATGAACGTGTTAATCAAAGGCATAGGTCATGTGGGAGCATTCCTGCCGTTTGGGTTTTCTACACCAATGCCACTCAAAACAATCTCACATCAGCCACTGTTCTTTCTCTTTGTTGAACTGCTCTGCCCATTTCCGTGTCAGCTCCAAATACAAATCAGGCTTGTGGGGCAGGTAGTCCAAGTACATCCGAGTCAAAGTCTTTTTAGGCAAAGCCTTCTCGATCTGCGTTCCCTCGTGCCATTCGTTGAAGGAAGTGATGGTGACAATTTCAGGCCTCACCATGAGCGTGGCCTGGAGAGATGTTTCATAGTACTTCCCGTTGACTCGGTTTCTTGTGTTGTGGTTGTTCCAAGGCCGTATACTGGTGTCTATGTACCCCGGGCCCACGCTGGGGATGAACATTAGGTTGTTGATGTCGCAGAACGTTTTGATGGCCTTCCAGTTCTGATGGGATGAGCCGAAGGAGAATCCGTTGGAAGCGAAGTAGGTGTACATGCCGTCGAAGCCTCCAGACACAATGTCGTCCTTGTGTCTCTCCTCCACGATCAGGGAGATGAAGACGCCATCGTAAGGGGTGTTGCGGAGACTGTGGGATCCCGAGGAGGAGAGAAGGTTGGCCCAGTCTTCAGGGGCGCCAGATAGGAGTCGTAAATATAAAAGAGGGAAGGATCTTTCCAGTGCTGGTTTTGAATCTGTAGAAGGCCCCGTGATTTCCATACCTTTTAAAATAAATAAAAAAGTAAAGACTTCTTTTGTACTTTGAGAAAAAAATTTTAGCATATCCTTTAATCCTCAATTTAGGTCTTCCTATTAATGTAGGAAAGATAATAGCAAGCTTGTGTTCATCAGGCTTTGCTGATGCAATTCACTTGGGTCTGATTCTTTGCCTGCTGTTCCACTATTAAAACATCTGCGGTGTTCCTAATTTATTTTGAGCTGCTTATTACAAGCAAGATCTGCGATTCAAGGGAAAAATCCTCTACTACTTAACTACCAATTAAAATTGCTAATTCAAATATCAATTGATGATCACAAGATTTAAGCATCCTGTCTGTAATCATTAGCACTACAGCGCGGACTGTAAATGGGTTTAATTAAAAAGCACATACTTGTCGATGATGTATTTGATGTTGTCGTGTACAGTGCGGTCGGTACGTCCTTTGTATGGCTGGATGTGAAACGCTACCTGTGAAGACAGTTTGTGTTAGAATGCTACTGAAGGAAAAAGAAATAAGAAAACTTTAACGATAGTAAAAAGAACAAGTATGGTAGTAACATACTTCCCTTGCCACAGCTGTAAATTCAAAGCCATCAGTATGATGGGAAAGTGGATGACCATAATGACTGGATAAGCGGTTTTCTAGATATGTATGCAAATTTGTAAGAGGTAAGGACAGACAGACATCTCCATACATTCCCAGGATTTGATGTTCTCAATAACTCCTAAATACTGGCAATACCAACTTCAATGACAACTGGATAAGCTGTCCTCTGGATATATGCAACAATGTATCAAGCGTGACGTATGTTTGTACATATGACTACCCTGACTGTATCCCCTTTGCACGGGATTTCATCCAGGGGATTTTCATGACCAAGAATTGATGGTTTATTCAATTCAAGGTGAACATCAGTACTTAAAATGCTCTAAAATGGTGGGCAGGGTAACGGTTAATTAAATCCAAGTGTTTTCATTTTAGATTAGAAAATTAGCAGTGGAAATTTTAATGCTACAAATATTTGGCCAGTACTGCAAGGCTGATGCTATGCACATAATGAGAAATTTGATAGACACTCAAAATCAATTGCAAAAAGTTGAAGAGTGACAAGTGCAATCTGCAAGTATGTGTCGTGAATAATAAGTTTGGTCAGCTATAAATAGTCATAGCAAGGAAGCACATATAAACTGGCCAGGTACCCTACTATAGCGGCATACACTATCCATTAATAAGTAATGAATATTTGTGCCTGGTTTACAGCACTGCCTTATCCAGATAATGATTGCATAATGTCATAGCAGTGGCTTCTAAGGATTATTCTTCATCATTATCAACAAACAACTTGAGTCTGAATACAATTACTGGTTAAAAGAATGCTCTGTGGGTCCCAAGACTTAAATGGAAAAGTCAAGTTTCTTCTGTTGGATTCAATTAGGAGGGTTTTTATGTTAAATAAGATATTTCCATATGTGCGATTCTGTGAAAATATAAACTCAACTAAACTCTATCCAGTATAGGGTTAGTCATGCGATCAAGAGATTGCGGTTTCTAATCCTGGCCATGCTGAGTTACTGATCTTGGCTGTGGGTCTCACATTGAGACCTGAATGTTTCACTGCTTTCACAAAAATTGAAACTCTTGCATAATGTGTAGTGATCAGGGTACTGAAATACAGTGGTTCCCTATTCTTCATGGGAGAAAATCCGTAGAGATCGAAATCAAAATCGTACTCAAGGACTAGAAGCAGTTGAATTGGCAGCACAAATATCTGTGTTTTAATTTCAGCCTTAATTTCGAAAACAAATGAAGCCAACTCTATTGATTTCATATCAGAGCCTCAATCTAATAAACATTAGCACACGATTTGGCTAAAGGCAACATCGAGCTACTCAAGTAAATCATCTAAGATTTATTTAACCTTGAAAGAATTTCCTCTTGTCCCATGAGGGGACATCTTTTGGGTAGAGTTAACTAACAAGCATTAAATTAGAATTTAAAAGTACTCAATTAGGTTATTTAAATGCTGATTGTAGCATAATGTAAAGGAATACAATTAGGTGGGCAATTACCTTCTAAACACACTCAGGGACTAAAGAATTTACTGCTGTCATAAACCGAAAATATTCTTAAATGTATGTTTCCTGCAGGTTGATATCTATATTCGCCTGTGCACAATCGCGTTCGGAGCTCAGATTTCATTTCAGTTTCTGTTCTTTGCACGCTTCTATGGCAACCAAACTCACAAGCAGGGAAAGGGTCAAGGTTCAATTACATAATTGGAATCTCTGTATTTGAGTGGATTACAAAGAGAGAGAAAAATAATCAATAAAGTAACAGACTGCATAACCTGAATTTATATTTAGGGCTTGAATCTTTCATTTTTACAGGTGCCTGGAATACATGACAAACCTCATTCACCAATCAGGAAGCTCCACTGCAGGGCACTGTCACACAGCAGATGGCTGTAGAACATTCAGATAGAATGTCTAGCTTATTTATGGTGGATGAAAGCTCACAAGTTTGTCATCTATTCTGGAAAGCAAAACACTGAAAAGGTAAAGAAAATAATGTTTAAAATAACAGTGAAGACACTGGTTACCAGTTTCAAATCACAATAAAACCCTAATTATCAGGCACTACCTTGATAGCTGATCTTGTATGGTAGCATCTGTACCTTATCTCAACTCTTACCACTTTGGATGTCAATCATAAGTGGATTTTAAAAGGCTATAGAAAACCTACCTTAAAGCTTTTAGTTGCAGAGTACAAGATGTGAACTTAATGCCTGTTTTAAATATTTCAGCTTTAATCTTTTTTTATGCAAAAGCTGGTATTATACTACATGCTTTTGATTTTAGCAACACGATTCTATCTCTGCATTGAAGCATCACAAAAAGCCACACATTTGATAAAGGGTCTGTGGAAGATTTTTGGAAAATAAGTCATTTGAAACATTATACACATATGCTTCCTCTTTATTAAAAGGTTTTTTAATAAGCTGTCTGAGTTCATTAGTTCATCTATTTTAATGTTTCTAGAAATCTAATTCGAATGCCTTGTTACTGGAGTGGTTTTCATTTGGCTTAAATAAATAGCAAGGTAGCCACACGATTTAGGTTTGTGAACGGACAAGAGATTGATAGCACTGACAAAAGTCTTCCATTTATCTATCCAGGGGCAAAACTGTGCTTGCAGCCCCTGAGTTCCTATACACACATACTGTACGCTCTCTCTCTCAATCATGCACACATGAACACAAGAGCTAGTCTCTTTTTTTTTTTTAGTTGTTTCTAATGCTGTGCGGTATCACTGTTTATTAGCACAATTAATACTAAAAATAAATATTGTCTGTTCACCCCCAAAAAAGTGTGATCTTTCAGGCACAGTAATAAGTACATGCATGAGTAGGTGGTAAACAGTCCACATAGATACACTCAGTGTCTGCCCTACTTTTTGGCTTAAATCCTGCCCAGGAGGGACCTCTCTCCTAAGGGAAAAGCTATTGAGTCAGTATATTCTGTAGTTGAATTATATGGAGGAGAAATGTAGTGTTCTGAGTTGCATTGAAACTGAGGCGTTATGACATTAAACCTGGAGGCCTGGAGGATTAACCCATAATGTGGCTCTTTGTTGCTAGGATGGCTATACCATTTTCCAGTACATCAAGGTGGTCTAACTTCAGGTAGGCAAAACGAAAGGCTGGGTTACTTACTCTACCTAAAAATGCAACTTTAAGACCAAAGACAGATTAAAGCCATCCTTTAAAAAAAAAAAAACCTGGTATAAGTGGTGCATCTGGCCTCACAATTCATCATGGACTTTCTTTAAGGTCCCTGCTGCAATTACAACATTAAGCCAACACGTGACACTGTGCAATGCTAGAATCTAATTTTAATAAAACTGCCACTGGCCCTGGAAACAGTAAATGCCAGTATCAGGCAGGAAATACAAGTGCAGCTTACTTCAGAGAAAATATTGTGCTTTCTTCACATCCTTAATGAAAACAAATGTCAGATAAAGCCAGCTGTAGTGATAGTTGCACTATGACACGCTCATTGGACTTAAAAATCCACACAAGGCTAGAGCCAAAAAAGATCTAAAGAGAGGAAGAAAACATTTCAGCCAATGCCCTCTCCTGTGTCATGAGTTCTAACAGAGATTTTTGATGAGCTTCAATAGCAAAAATGAAAACTATTCTCAAAATGGTATGGTTTGATGATAATCCTCAAATCTACCATGTACACCAGTGTCTTCTTACAATATGCAAACAGAGGCAATGGGTCTTCTTTGCTAATATCTTTATATCTTTACTCTTACATAACACTTTCTGGGTGAAGAGTACACTTTAATTTGCCATTGTTAAATTGATGGAGATACTGTAAATACTTATTAACAGTATGGGAAGTTCAAGGAAAGTTAAAAGTTAAAACCAGGCTTTTTTTTTCTCGAACGTGAATGAAACATTTGAAACATTATCATCATTCAATATGAACAGGGCTAAAAGAAGACAATGAGTTTTTTTTTAATCACTGCAATACATTTTTATATGCAGGCTGCTGCTCATCTGAATATATTGGTTCTTAGTGCCAGCTTCAATTTCAGATCAAAAGCTCATCATTAATTATGTCAGGTCACGTGAGCAGTGGATATCATTATAACTTGAATAGAAGCTTGTTTAGTCAGGATTATTCAGTTAATATATTTCTAACATATTTACCATACAGGGAACTAGAATGGCTGTGACTGGGGAAAAAAGAATGCATTAATCTTTTAATGCTACTTCATGATTCTGTGCTGTGGTCTTCAATTTGGAATGATATACAATGCCTATCCACCAGGTGGCACTACATGCAAAGTAAAACAAATCTCAGAATGAATCTATATAGGAGTTAGTAATTATTGAGGAATGATCACATACCCTGAAGAAGAATTTAAACATCTTGCAGACCTCTAATATCTCTCTGAAATTGTACATGGTTTGGCTTGCTTTTGTATTGGTTAATCATTAAAAGCACCACATTTTTCTGGGCTGATTTGTTCAATATAGTGTTAACCATGCAGTGAAACAGCGTGTTACTACCAGTCTCCATCCAAAGTAAAATGTTCAGTGAAGTAAAGATCATTTAAATAACCATGAGGTGAATCACAGCCAAATCAAATTCAAGTAACACTGTAAGTAATGTCAACTGACAAAAAAGTGAACATTCATGTTACCAATAAAGAGTGAACACATGCTATGCATTATTTGTCTGTTTATTTCAGCTTGTCTGATTTCAGAGTAAACCAATTGTAATTGTGTTAGTTGCTCACTGTACTGAGAAATTGCACCAATATTTATTTTTTAAATTATTTCAACCTTATAATAATGAGCTTTCAAGACTAGTAGAATAGGGTCACAAGAAACTACTTCATAATTAATGCTGATGCTACATCCTATGTTGCATAATTTGCACTAGAAGTGAATTTGTATAATATGCAGGCTGATCTACAACTTAAAGTGCTATTAAATGGTACTGCAGGAGCTTTAAATAGCATGTGTTTGAAGAGAAGGAGAAACCTACCATGTTATAGTGTGATCCATTCTCTGATGGCTGCCACATAAGTAATAATTGAAGGGTTTCTGAGGCAGTACAAGAAAGAGAGAGAGTGTGTGTGTGTGTGTGTGTGTGTGTGTGTGTGTGTTCCTTCCAGTTCCTCAATTAAAAAAAGAAAACTATAACCTTGACAGGATGCTTTTATTCCTTGTTCTTGCTGCAGCCATGGCGAGGGCTGAGTGCTTTTTGTCGTCCCTGGCTGTGCCCTTCTATTTACAACAGTACAATTATAACAAGGGCAACAACATTCCAGGCTTCCCTTGCAGGAAATTGTTCACATCAGACCTTTGATTAAAAAACTGAAGCATGTTTTACCTTGATACCATGCCGATGTGCAGCATCCAATAAGGATGGAACCAAGTCTTCTGTCGGCTCTCCATTGTCATCAGCCATGCCTGGAGGATACCAGCTCAGAACCAACACACCTAGGAACCGGTACACAGAGAGGTTGTGTTTCCAAAGTTGTGTATCTGCTCTTTTTCTCAGCTTGTAATTTATACACAGAAATAAATAAAACAAAATCCTTGCGCAACCTGATACAGTGTGTTGAAACTAAACCTATGCGTTGTTGCCTGATTATCGTGTTTAACAGTGGTTGAATCCCTGCTGAATAATTTGTATTCAGGAAGCATGTTTGAATCTTTAAATTATTAATGCCTGCTTTTAATTAAAAGAAGATTCTTTTTTTTTTGTTGTCCTCTTCACCTTACTTCTATCTTCCAATTCCCATCTGCCAACACAATAAAAACGTAAGAAGTGCAAAAGCCCTGACCTTCTGGAAACTTCTGCAAATACATCACTTCAGATAAGGAAACGTAATAAAAGAACCATGTCCTACGAATACATCCTGCTCCTGAGGTAAAGTGATATATGCTTCCTAGGCAGAAAGCTATGTAATGTAATATTATACACAGAGGGGTATTCTTCACAAGTAGCCTTGATACTTCAAATTTAACTACATTGTATTAAGGTTTTGAAAGTCAGGCCGCTTAAGGCAAGGTATGTGCCGATTTGCAAATTGTTTCTCAAAAAAAACACATCCTTTCAAAACCAGTTTAAAACGTCTGTTGAAAATGTAACTGAAGGTCAAGTTTCCTTGCGGCCACTGATAAGTCAAATAAATTAAACTTCATTTTATTGTAATTCCCCTGGCTTGCTGTATTAATGAGAGTATATAATGAGAAAATATCCATGTATCCAAGCTGTATTTTAGTTACTAGAACAGTCGTGTACGTGCTAAATAGCTGGTCTTTAGTCTGCTCACGTTACGTTAACGATAGTCTTAAAAAGCATAAGAAAAAAATCTAACCGTGTTTTAAAATATCCCTGAACAATAACGTTACGCTATCTTAGAAACGTGTCTCTCTAACTGTCACTAGAGACAGAAAACTAGTTATTTGTCATAATTCGAGTAATAATGGATCATATCTGCTTTTGAAGTAATAAGCGTTTGCATGTTATGGAGCTGTCCACATCAGGGAGTGCTGAAACTACCTGTAAGGAACGAGGTACAGTAAAAACATGCCGCGTATAGCAATAGCAATAATAATAATAATAATAATAATAATAATAATAATAATAATAATAATAATAATAATAGTTGAGTAATATTTAAACACAACAACCAAAAAAGAAAAAAAACCCCGCACAATACAGTCGTCGTTATTCCATACAGAACTGATTTCATTTTGCAATATATCTTTATTGATAGTGCTAGACCCAATCATTAAGGAAGTATCAATGCACCTTTATACTATACCTGCTGCAGCAGCTCTAAGCTGTTCCATGTGCGATTCCAGAATGTCTGGATCTCTGGAGCTGTAAGGTCCCCGTTCGGGGTAAAAACTGGAGCCAATGTCTTCTGGAGGCGTGTGTCTTCCTTTGGGGTAGCTAGCAGCAATTTTAGGGTCCCAATGTGGCACCAGGACGTGGTCCCAGTGTATATATTTCCCGTCCAATTTTGGACTGCCAAACCACGTGTAATAAAATATATGGACGTCATAGTAAATATCACCTTCAAGATTGGAATTCGTATGGACAACTTTGGTGTCAGTTATAGCGTGAACATGAATAGGAGACACAACGACTTCGCTGGAGACTGAACGCCTGTCCATTCTCTCAGCAGCAACCGGCAGTAACTTCAGTCCCGGAGCTAAATCCGAAAAGCCATCACTGGGCTTTAATGTTCTCAAGCCCATCATGGTCCCAAAAATGAACAAGGTAAACAGAAACAGGGCAACGCAAGCTTTCTTGCGCAATCTGGCCATGATCAGTCTCGACCGTCCAAACGCTTAGCTTTCAGTAGAATGGTCTGTCTGCCTGTTAGCGTCACTTCTCTCTGGAAGAATTACATCAACAGAATGCAGGTTGTGCAGTAAATAACGCTGGAGGGCGAATTACATTTCTATTAATCACACACCAGAGCACAGGACGTCAATTTATATAGTGTGTACTATTTATCTAAACATCAATGCGTCCAACGGATATCTGCAAGAACGTGGACCATTTCTCTGAATATGCACTATACAATATCTATATCGTATGTTTTGTTTTGTTTAAGAAAACATAGGACTTAGTCGAAAAATAATCTTTGTTGGTCTAGGTTTTATTAAACCGTCTACTATCTAGCCAAGCTGCTATAGGAAAAACAAGCGCACTGAAACATAGAAGTTTAAACATAAAGTTATATAAAACGCGAATGTCTAGGAATGTTAAGAGTTAACGAGCCATTACGTTCATTTCACAATTTTTTGTGATTAAAAAGATCAAAATTCCCATCTGTTCACTTCTTTATTATGATAAGTTCCCACATCAAGCATTACGGTCTAGGAACCATTTTTCACACACATGATTAAACATATTAAATAAACTACGGATGTAGCCGATTGCAAAATGCCCTAATGCCCAGATACATCTGCAGATATTTCTATTTCAATAAACCCCTGTTATCTTTTATCGCAGTTTCTAGTATCACTGTGATATTAATGTTACTTAAATTACATACGATGTGTCCGTGTCATGTAGGTTATTTAGAACTTATAACACAATGCATGTTTTAAACAACACGTAGACTAAACAGACCGCACATTTTATTTTACCTCAATCCACGGGTCGTCTTCCTTGTGCGCATATAGTGCAGGTAATCCTGTTTTCTTTCATTTACGTCAGGTCGTATACATCATAGCCCCTTTACATCAGCACTGAAAGCATGAGCTGTCGAGTCCTGTACAATTCTTCTTTAAAAAGAAAACAATAAATGACCGATACCTTCTTAATTTGAACTCTTCGGGGCTGATTCCTAGCTGAACTGCAAGCGTGGGACGGTGGCTCCTGATCGCCAATTTGTGTCACACGAAAAGATACCATCATTGTCATCCTATGGCTTATTTTTATTATTAGCGGTTTCTATACCTCTCACTTCGTTATAACAAGCTGGGTTCACTCAATCAGTTCGGCATACTGCATGGCGGTTCCTTTTATGCCGTGGGAGTTTAATTCCAACCGGGAGATATATTTATATATTGGAGGTGTTTTTTTCTTCTTTTCTTTTCTTTTCTTTTCTGTGGGTGTGTGTGGTAATGGCAGTCCAAATGTCTATTCAATTTTGTATTCAAACTGGCTTTTGTCCATTCCATTCCAGTGGAGGTGGAGCCGTCTCCAGCTCGCCGGCTCATTGTGTGATGCAGGCAGGGAAGGGGCTGCGGGGAGGCAGCGCTTTTGTCTTCACTGTCACAAAGGGTAAAAGTAATATCCATTATGTATGAGAATTTTAGGTGTTTTTTTGCTCCCACCTACCACGATAGTTATAATATATACTATACATATGAGTATATTTATGCATTATTGTGTATTTATACATAATGCATGTTATTAACGTTTGTAGCAATATCTACGGTACTTTATTATTTATTTATTTATTTATTTAGCAGACACCTTTTTCCAAGGCGACTTACAGAGACTAGGCTGTGTGAACTATGCATCAGCTGCAGAGTCACTTACAACTACGTCTCACCCGAAAGACGGAGCACAGGGAGGTTAAGTGACTTGCTCAGGGTCACACAATGAGTCAGTGGCTGAGGTGGGATGTGAACCAGGGACCTCCTGGTTACAAACCCTTTCTTTAACCACTATACCACACAGCCTCCTGCACTATTTATCTAAGCATCAATCATCAATATACTCCTGGATTATGGAAAAGACGCATAATTTAATTCTGGATATTAATTAACACAAATATTATAATAATTATTCACGTTAGACCTTATTCACTTTAACTATTTAAAGACTGTTTAATATAAAGACTGTTATTAAGAAGTCAGCAAAAGTTGAGAACAGTTTCATGAATATCAATATTTAACTTGTAAGTTGCAACTGTGATTAGGAATGTGTGGGTTCTTTTCATAAAGCTAATTAAAAAAAGTTTATTCTCATTTCTCAAAAGCACTATTTAATCTTACAAGAACCATATCATCTTCATAAACACTCTTTAACACTCCATAAAATGCATTCTTTAAAACGGTCCATAACGTGTTAGGAATAGGGCACTGTATAATCATTTATCAGCAATCTAGTGTTTCACAATTAGGCACAATTTAGCAGAAGGAATATCTGCTTTCCTACAAAATTGCCGTCTGTGCCCCTTCGCCCCTAGGATTGTTCCTGTGTCATTTCCAACTCCTGTCTCAATGATGTGAATGCATTTTCACCTCACCTATATCATATCATATAAAGCAGTAACTATGATTTATAGGCTACAGCAGTACCGTTATCACTTTTACTGCGGCAAAAACGTCCAGGAATTACACTGGGAATCCAAAACAGTCTAGCTGTTCTGATGTATTGCTTTCTGCAGACACGTCCTTCCTGCACGCTTCCTATTTCACAATCTAAGTAAGCCACAGTGGTAGTTGTAAAGTAAGGACAGCTATGTGACCTCTGATCTCAAGGTCACATACAGAATACCAGGGCTATAAATGCTTCTGGGAGTCTTTGTAATTAAAGTGAATCAATTGTCTTTTCAGCACTAGCCACATTATCACTGGCCCCCTTTTGATTCTTCTTTGTTATACATTTTATTTTATTTAGCATATAGAGATATTTTAAATAAATACTGTTTATTTATTTGCTTCTGATGCAATCACTTCAAAAAACGTATATTTTTAGCACATAAATGGGGGTGTGGAGGGCAGTAATTCTATTAAAAAAGCTAAGAAGAAGTAGGGAAAAGGATTGAAAGCATTGGCTAGCAATTATTAGCAAATCTCCGCCATTAGAAATGTATCACAGTAAATTGTCAATCGAAATAGCAGTACCTTATCACTAACAACGTAATTACTGACCAATGATTATGAAGGAATGGATTTAAATCTTACTGATCCATTACCTCCTGCTGCGAGTTAGTTTGCCTCCTCCTCCCCAGCCTCCACCTGTTGTTTGACTTCGTCTGCCCATGACTTTCCTACAGTCAGTCTCTCCACTTATCAGTGGAAAAGATTATGGGCAGGGGTTCCCCGAAGCGAGACCAACAATGTATTTATTTGTATCCTAATGACTGCATGAAAAGAAGTAGCTTTAAAGTAAAGATTAGACTTCTCAAGGGAAATTATAAGCATAGTCATTATAGATCCTGGCTCCCTTTTTTAGCAGCTGACTAGAATTAAGCAGCAAGGGATCATTGAAGCACTACAAGGGTTTACAAGAACGGGACACGTTCAAGGCAAACAAGAAATGTAGGTTACAGAAGCATTGTGTGGACTTCATTGGACACATGCACGGATTCTTTCACTGAGCAATCAAAACACATACGTTAGCAATTGCACTGCATAGTAATCCCTCCTGAAGTTAATATTGCATAATAGCCATAATAGTAGTACAGTGTTGCATGAGTTCATTCCATAGAGAGATGCAAAACTTTTGACCAGAGCTTTAGATGAAGTAAAATGCTTTATACTCATGCAAAGCAGTCTGGCATGTTTGCACAGTGGCTAAGACAATCAGAAGACCAGGGCTGTCTGGTTTTAATACTGGTTAGGCCAAAATAAAAAAATAAGAAGATAAGTTATACATTCTACTGCAAGTTACATTTGTCTTTTATATATTGCATAATTTATATATCATTTGCAAGCAGTAGAAGGAAGTAATCCTGGTAGTGTGAGTCAAAGTAGAAAGGAACAGGCAGTTCTACCTTTCTTGAATTAAACACAGTACATTAGAGATCTGAATTAATCAGCCTGAAAGTGCTGAGGAGACAGCTAAGATACTTTCTTTAATTTAAGGTTTAACAATCTTGGAATTCCTCCTAAAACTCCAATTAAATAGATGTTGTTATGCATTTTCATTTTTTATATCCACAACGTCTTGTACAGGCCAGCGCAGTCAGTGCCAATAAGGATTTTATGAGTCCTGTCTGGTGTTTAAGTACAACAGGGGAGAAGGTTTTAATAAAAGATTACCATGGTGATTTTGCAGTTTAAAAATATATATATAATAGTAAAAAATCTGGTATGCTTAAACATTTACAGTTTACATGTATATGTACTGTGAGTATGTTCATAGTTAGACATGTAAAACTAAGAAGTGAAACATTTAGGTTGAAATTATTAGACGAGTAAATTAAGCTGAGTCATGTGCTTAGATATTTAATATCACCATCGAGCAGATGCTCAGAATGCATAAATAAAACGTCTAAAACTGTTATTTATAGGCAACATGAAATGTGTTCAAACCCACATTTTGTTTTTACATCAGCTTATTGATTTTTAGCAGGACTAAATCATACTTCCAATGAAAGAATCTCCATATACCACTGAGCCTTTGAATAATACAAGGGAAGTTGACATGAAAAGTGATTCAGGATTTATTGGTATGTAGCATGTTGCTGCAAAAGTTGTAAACTGAATGACCACTCACATTATCCCATGGGGAGCACTTGTGTACAAATCTGTCGGCTGCAAATACTCTGTGACACTGCAGATATCCTGACCGCATGCTTCTTTCATATCAATCACTTGTTTTTGTCAGCACCTTAATTCCTGCAATCACACTCAAATTTACTCTAATGTATAAAGCCTGTGTGTTTGAACTGCGTTATCATGGAGCAGGCTCTGTGTACACTCCAGTTTGTTAACATTCTCCGAAGGCACATGAGGTTGTTCTGTAAATGCAAAGGTGAAATCAGGTGAACTGTGCCTGTTAAATACTAATTCAGTATCAGGGGATTCTAGAATCACAGAAAAAAAATGTCCAGCTAAACCAGGCTAATGGAACTTGACCTCATTACACTACAGAGCTTTTTATCCTTTTAATTAATTTCTGGAAAATGTATGCTCAGAATTGTTCCAATTTTATCAAATCTGCACAAACTTGCACTTGACTAATACAACTATCCTTTGAACACATTATATAAGTTATGCACCTTTCTGTTCAAGTTATCTAATACTGCTATTGTTTAAAAGTAGGGGACTTTGAGAAACCCAACATCTCTAACAGTAAAAATTCTTTTTGAAGTCAGATGCAATATTTCTTTCTATATTTTCTTCAATAATAATGACTGGGTTGGTATTTAAAGTTAAGATCATTTAAATCAATTGAATACATGTCCCTGTCTCTTATGATATTATGCCCATTGGCCTTCACTTCCATTGAGCTGTTGTGAGGATTGCTGCAGTGAGGGGACATGATTGGACATTCTGAAACAGGAGTAAAACCCTTTGAAATCTAAATGTAAATGCTCTTCTTTTATTTTATTTGATTCTGAATCACACAGTCTATCATGTAACGATTGACTGCGGTGATGGTTATGTGCTGCACGTTGTTTATTTGCATGTTTACCCGCTGGTTTTCTTCGGACATATTTGATGTTTTTGTCATGCTCTGTATAGAAGCTACTCATTTATTGTTACTGTTTTTAGTTGAGGAACCATGATACTATGATGCTAACATCATCGATGACAAATAGACATGTGAGAGGATAAGAGAAGTGTAAGAGCTGCTATAATCAAATGTTCTAACAAGACCTCCCAGTCTGTACATTCCCCTGGAGACTATGCTGAATCAATACTTATTTTTAGCTGGATGGAAAAAAACCCAAGCCAAACAAGAAGACTGCAGAACGAGTGAAACAGAATCATTTCTCATTTTGTTGTTGTAACCAATGAGTCCCCAATGCCTTCTGTAATGGACAAACAAATATAAATCTACTATAGCACGTCTTCAAACAGTTTCCTATAGCACAGCTGTGGTCAAATGTTTTGGATCACCCTGTAGCATTAACTCATTATGCTTCATAAAGTCAAACAAAACCTGCCGAATAATGTCACATTAACATATTGAATTGCATATCGCTTTGTAGTTTTCCATATACTTTTTTTTTTTTTATTCATTGAAAATGTGACATTTCAGAATCTAACATGAAACACTGTACTACTATTCTGGCTTCCAGTTTTGCGATATCATTCTGTAGTTTCTTGGATAACATAATGTTAAATAAAATAGCTAAATTATGTTCATAAATTATGTATCAATCCTAAAATTCTAGGTGATGCCAAACTTTTGGCCATAGCTGCATAAATTGTTCCAGAATTAATATCCACTGTCCAAAACCTATTGACCCATAGGAGCACTAATTCAGTGGAGAATGACCTGAGCAAGTAATTAAGGTGAAACCAGAACCTAGAAATACAGCATACAGGCTCAGTACCGTCTAATTGACTCCTGTCATTCTACAGCAGGCCATGTAGAACTGCTTCAGAACAGCTATGTTTATGATGCAGTGAATTCAAATTTCAGAGTCCTATAGCTGAGCTGGCAATGAATTAAAGCACAACATTAATCCTTTGTGACAGTCATCCCTAAAGCTTCAGAGCATCCCGAACAGCCTTTCAAAGAGCAGCGTGAAATCAAAAGCAATATGTATATTCAGAATATCAGCCTGACACATTATAGAAATATAGAATGGGGTTGCTCCAGGGGTTGATAGACAGGCAGTGGGCATGAATGCCAGAAGCAGGTTGAGGTCACTAGAAGGTGAAAACCAGTCAATATTTGTGTTATTATGCCTGTGATGTCAGAGGGCAATAGTTCTTTGACTAATGCCTATTGGCTCAATTATTTTGGTCATGTGACACAGTATTAGCCATAGGGTGGAAAGTTTCAATCTTCATTAAACATATATAAATGGTAAACTGAATCCATTTCATTATCTAGCATATCAAATGTAACGATTTTGTCCTTGTGTTAGCATCCTTTTCAGTATAATACAATTTAATTGTAAAGTACTCAGTTCTTAGTAGTAATGTGATGCACTGGCATGAATTTCGATGTTCATAATGTCTGTCAGATTGTTCACGTGATTGTTAAACCCTGCTGATTGTATTTGTGGTATTGTATACAGTACAGTATTACACTACCGTTGTCCAAACCACAGTTGTTTTTAACACGCACTTGACTAATACAACTATCCTTTGAACACATTATATGGATTCCACATGTGCAACCAACACCACTTTCTGGATTTGAAACCTTTTGGAATAGGGAAAAAAAGAACACGTAAATGCTTTATTAATCCACCTCATAGTGTATTTGCTTTATAAAATGGACAGCTTAACCCATCCAGCTCTCTGTAAAAGACCAAGGGAGCAGCACAGTCAGATGCTGTAAACGAAGGAGAGTGTTAGCAGTGGAGAAGGGTGCGGTTAGTTGTCACCAGCATTTTTCAGCCCTTCCCTTTCCCAGCTTGTACAATGAGCCAGGATGAAAGTTGTCAGCCTCAAAAATAATTGGAATTCCATGTGAGTGGTTGTGGCTTCTTGCCTTGTGCGTGTGGTTGGAGTTTGACACAGGAGATGAATAACTATTTAATGAAGGAGCTCCTTAAAACGCCTCCATGACATGAATAGGTTTGAGATCAGTGCAGTGGAGCAGGTACTCTACCTTAATTTACTCATGAGAATGCCTCCTGCTATCTGATGCAAAACCAGGTCACAATCACAGTGTCTGGAAACACAGTGTAACACTAGTGGCAATACAGAAACCCTACAAGCATAAGCTTAATGCATTCAACTTATGACTCAAAGATCAGGAGACTGCGAGTGCTTCCAATTGCTTAATTAGCACAAAGTGGAATGCAGCCATTTACAGAGTAAGGGAATATCTCTGCTGTCTGAGAGTTGGTTTCTATACAGAAAGTCAAGGTGAAAGCCAAGGAGAGTGGAATGGAAAAAAATGAAAGCACCATGTTAAATACTGTTTGTCGCTGTCATTAAATAAGGAGGGCAACTTGAAAATATATGGAGATCTAGAAGGAATCAGTTGGTTGGTATTCAGAGGTGGGTAACAAATTTAGAAAATATAAATACAATATTAAACCTAAAGGCATATTTTAATAAGCCCTCATTAAAGACAAAAAGCAGCTGAGTGTAACTTAAGTGCCCAAAGCTATAAAGCACAGTTCCTCCCACGACAAAGAAGAAGGTTTATAGCTTTTATCAAGTTAGAGAAGTTAGACAGAGCAGCTCGTCTGTCGATACAAAGTTTTGCTATGCAAGCAAAGTACCGGAGCTAAAGATAAAACAGTAAAGTGTTTGGATTGTGTAAGAGGAAAGCATTTGTGTGGGAGAATTTCTACCTAGAGAACCTAAAACACATAAGGAAAGGATATGTTAATATAACAGCAACAGAACAAGAACAGTTTGGGAGTGATGGAATTGAATTAATTAAATTAATTAATTAATCAAATTACTGAAATACCTTTGAGAGTGAATATGTAACACAACAGATTGGTGTGTGAGCTATTTACCTCTGAGGCCTGTGTTTGAATGCAGACAACTTTAACGGAGATTTTGTCTGGAGTTAATCCAAATATGGTCCCTGGAGTTCATTAAACACACCAAAACACATCCTCAACTGGCACTTATTCAATACTAAAGTACAGTATGAAATACTCATTAAATGATGTAGGTCAATCTCATTCCAGTGGTACAGCTGCAGTCAAATCATGTGACCTACAGCTCTATCTACACCATTGTATCGGAAATATTTGCAGGTCATGAATAGACATACAGTAAGTAAGTGAAACAAAGTAAAGATTCACAGTAACAGGGGTGGCAGTAATACCGTTAATAAAGCTAAGAATATGTAAGAACGTTCATTTTAAAACATTGTTTAAAAACTTTTAAACTATACAGTTACTTGCCTTAGGATTAGATTATAAACTATGGCAACGCTTTCCTTGACATAACCTTTAAAAGTGCCAAATAACTAAACTGTGATAAAGATAAAGTGGTGAATCTGTGCATTGTATGCAGTGTTAGTAATACATAATTGAACAGGCACCATAATTAAAAATGAATTCTAGGTTCCAGTATTCCAATATTGCAGTTCCTGGTTATTACTGGTTTGTCTGTATATATGCTGCAGGGTTTGCTTTCTGTGCTGAATGAAAATATCAAGGACTCTAGTACCAGCTGTATCCATTTCTCATCTTTCATAAACACCTTTCTTGCGTAAATCAATGAAAGCAGGCTATTATAAGGCAGTGGAATCCACCAGAATGTGCTTCAGGCAGGTGTGAAATATCAAAATTATAAAGCAACGGGAAAAAAAGAAAAATATATTTATGTGCCCAAAACAACTTTTTTATTTCAGCTGTTTTCAATATTTCATGTATGAAAGGGTTAAAGCAGTTTTCAAATCACCACAGACCGGGTGCACTTTTATAATCTCAAGCAGGCCTCTAGTGGTATTGAAGCACTCTACACCATTAGAACTGACCGTTCTATAAATACTTAAAGTACAACTTCAGGTCAGTGCCACTTAGCATGTAACTCTTCTTCCTTGTAGCTGAATATCTGTTGAGACCAATTAAAAAGATCTAATTAAGGGTCTAGTTAGGTAATTGAGAGCTCAGTTGGAATGAAAACCACAAGACTCAGCAGGGGTCCCCAGGACCAGGGTTAGGAACCACTGCCTCAAATATTCTATTACAATCAATTAGAGTTCTCCATAAATGAATGACTAAATCATTGTAAATTGACATTCACATTTGGTATTAAACATGTGAGAAAGAAATCAGTCACATTGCCGATTTTGCTCGCAGTGACCCAGCTTACCTCTTCTAACTAGTACAACTAAGTTATTTATATAAACCATGTATTGAAGGAGGCGGACATTCTTTGGAGCCCCAGTAACATGTGTTTCTCATTAAGAGATGCTGCAAGTAAGCATTAGCGATATGTAGTACATATCTGGGTTGCCTGTGCAAGTATTTTTCCAGTATGTCCATGTCTGAAATGTAATAAGATTAGATTGGTAGAGCTATATTTAGTGCTATTTCAGTACTAACCCCTGGAGCAACACTATTTTTTCTATTTTAACAATCAAAGGTTCCACTGACAGAGCATTCACTGCAATTACATATCCTATTTAAAATGGTCTGGGCCTACTGGAGTTAGAATGCAATTACATTGCACCAGTAAAATAATAATACAAATATATATATATATATATATATATATATATATATATATATATATATATATATATATATATATATATATATCCTACTGTAATTTAATTATATACAGTATATCCTACTGTAATTTAATATATATATCCTACTGTAATTTCCTACTGTAATTTCATCTATACTGCTTTTTTTCATAACAGTACTGATTAAAATCATGGTTTGGCGTCCTTATGGGCACAGAAGATGCCAGTGTATTTCAAAATAAAAAATAAAAACACATAAAACAAAACAGCATTGATCTTTAATCATTTAGTGTAGCCGAGCAAATATCTGCAAAAATAATATTGTTCTTTAAATACTAACCCATCTGTATATCACACTTAAAACTGTAATGAAACTTGCTGTTCACATTATAGCATAGGTTATTGGGGGTATTAGGTTGTGGGGCTATATAAACCTGTCCTGTTTGTACAGCCATCTGTCTGTCTGTCTGTCTGTCACACTTACATTTAACTGTACCTTGAGAACAAAAGAAGTTATTCCACATCAGTCAGTAATATATTTTACTCTTATACTTACTCTTGCAGGTCTTAAGTACCATTTGCCTTGAATTAGCCATTGCCATTTCTGATTCTATACTACTCTGGACATGCTGTTGTGGTGATTAGTCATGGTCTTTATCATCATACTGACAGCTCTAATTTGAATTGTACAGCCATGGTAAGGGATGCATGGTACTGACAGTGTTGTTAGTGCTACAAAGGCCGCTGTGTGTGTGTCAGAATGTATAGACTCTGACAGCAGCACCATCAAAATGCCTCAAAAGCAAGCAAAGCAGCATACTTCTATTCCTGCAGTATCATTACATTTAGAACACTTGCAATCAAGTGAAAACCCCATCACGTGATGAGAACATAATGAATCATTGTATGTCATGACACGACAGCATCGCCATCCGCAGTCGTGCCTCATTGCATCAGGAGAGTCATGTTATGAAACGAGAAGGCTGCTCACACTTTATCTGAAGAGACAGTTAGCGAACGCGTGATGAGGCATGCAATCATTTCCCCATCGTTTAATAGACTTATATGTGTAAGCATTGACGTTTACAACAAGACCAGCGGACAAACTGAATTTCCTTTGTGTGTGTGTGTGTGTGTGTGTGTGTGTGTGTGTGTGTGTGTGTGTGTGTGTGTGTGTGTGTGTTATTGTAGGTATATTCATTTTAATGCTCGTTTAATATGCCTTTTTGCTTGAAAGCATGTATTCTTTGTGAAAGTAATTAAGTCCAACATATTCATATTAGTTGTTAAACTTTAATTTTCATTAATTAGTGACGGACCAAAATTGCAGAGAGCTTAACACTTTACATTGTGTCTCTAATCACTGTGTATTTACATAGTACTTATTTAGTAAATACATGTGCACTTACACCTAATGACAGTGTTATTATGCATAGTTACAATGTACTTAATGTGTAAAAAATGCACGATGTAACCCTAACCTTTTTCTGATACAACTATGTACATGTATTGTGCAAAAAGATTGACACATTAAGTACGTTGCAATTCCTTGCCACTTCGGGAGCCATATTTTTATAGCAGAACACGAGTGACACCTAGTGGATAATCTGTATACTACTTTTAAAGAGATTTTCAGTGCACATGACTTTACATGTATATAGAAGCATAATAAACAGTTACATCCTACTGTCATTTCCTCTGACAATAATGGACCACAAAGATACAGCCACTGTTCTTAGAAATCAATATGTGGGTGTGTGAAAAAGGATCAGGAGACTTCTATTTATGGGTAAGTAGCTTCATTGTACAGTAGTTATTAGCAATTTAATATCTTCCTCTACCTGTCTTAGCTGGGTTTGAACTAGACTGAACTGCCATTCCAATTCCATTCAGATCCTGTGACCTTTAATATCTGTCAGCCTCACCTACTCCCTCTGTCTGTATTCATTCAAGCCCTTGATTTTTAATGCAGAACTCCATCTGGGTCGATCCTGCGTTAGACCAGCCAGTGTGGATCCATTCCAGATCTCGGAGGTCATTTTACAGTAGGTGACAGTAGCTTACAAGAAAATTGAACCACAAGCAGATTGTTTTAATTTATTTCAGTCTTTCCAACTGCACGTCGTGAACCTAAGATTGTATTTATGAATTTAGTGAGGTTCAGTTGTGCAAACCTACAGTACTGTAAAATTACTTTTTATTGGTGCGAATTTATGCCGGATGCAATTTTAAATCAGTCCACTTGATGGTAGTGCAATAATAGGCTAACTTTATTACTGTTGTATGTAGGATAATGGTACAGAATAATATATTAAAAAGGGCCTAGTTAGACATAATATCTCTGCAAAAACACGTTAAATGGAGAGAAAATCCAGTCAAACCCACTTTGCACTGTTTACACATACCTGAAATTGTTTTCTGACAGCGTGTTTTTAAGGTTTGAATTTAAAGAAGTAAAAATAACCAATCCAACAAACGAAACCTGAATTTTTAGACACTTTAGAGATTTAAATTCTAAATGAAATATGAAAAAGACTTCACAGGTAACTTCTTGTAATTTTAGAATGCAAGCAATTCCGAGCTTCAAGAAGCTCTGAACTGATACATACATTAGCATACAATTCTTGAGTGAATCTGAAAACAGGGAGATGCAGTTTTTATACATTACATGTGAGGGGCAACCCATTAACACAGAAGCTTAAGATACTTGCTGCAGTATGACACATCCCTGGTATAACAAAGTAAAGCAGGTGACCGTGTTTCCTCCAGGAAAATAAGCCACAGTAAATCATTTCTTCACAGTGTCTTGTAGGTGTCTGGGGGCTTTTTTTATCTGTCACAATGATGCACTCAGTGTTAGTAAATTCCATTACTGTTGTGTCGGAGACTCAGTCACTGTCGGTGCCTTCAGCAAGTAGTCAGCATTAATATACTTTATGTCTCAGAGACACTGTGTCTTATTGCCATCATTCAGTTAAAGAGCTTGAGTTATGTTGCCTGGTCTGTGATCAGCTATATGTTTATTCATTGTTGATTTAAGTAACCTAATTGAATAGAAAAATCAATAGGATTGTGTAAAAGCTGAATAAAACTGTACTTTTTCTACACGCACTAGTCTTTTTTTTCTTACAAAAGAGACTAGTGCCTGGAGAAAATGTACAGTTTGTACACTTTCCTCTTCTCTCTGGCAACAACACCACCACCTTCCACTGTCCTCCCTCCCTCCCTCCCCTCCTCTTGGCTTTGCATGTGTGAAGTGTCCCCATCTGCTGGTTGCAATAGAATGCATCAGATTAGAGCTCAAGGGCCAGCTTTATCAAGGTAATGCAATTTTTCTAATTGCTTGTTTGCATTTACAAAAAGTAGTTGATTCAGTTAAGCGTGCTATATTATATACAGCGGGGTCACAATTAGGTTTTCACGGTACACGTATCCTATGAAGAAATAGCTGCAATATAGTTTCAAGTGGAATCTAAATCATGCCAAATTCCAAAGTTAAACCTAAAACTTCGCAGACAGAGTATTCCATTCCAATGTTAGTGGAATGGCTCCCAGGAAATGATCATTTTAAACCTTTCCTTTTCGTTTATTTGGAACAATGTTTGAAAACTCTGTGGTATATGACAGCTGGTCCCTTCTTAAGTTCTCTAGTGGTCTTACTGCTTTTCTAAATGGGCAGGAGTCCACGTCAAACCACCGTGCAATTAGCACTAATTGGCTTCTTGGCAGTCTGTGATGCTTAGAAGCAAAGTGTGTTTCAAGAAGGACCGCTGAAGCTGCCCAAATTGACCTTGAAAACACCTGCACTGCATTCACACCCAGACAAATCTCGCAGTGTCAGCACAGAGCTCACAAACTGCAGACAAAGGGGCATTTTCCATCCACACAAACACTAAGGAATGAACCCACCCCAGAGGAGACACCCAGGTTGATAAGAAACAAAGAACACAACTTTTCCTGAGGACACAATACACACACAATCTTCAATCCAGGGGGTATGGGGTATGGGGGCAGGGGCTTGCTTTCTGATATTGGAAAGTTGTTGTGTTGATATTTTTGATATGGGACAGTAAGCAAACTGACATTTTGTGATCTGAGTGGCGTCTAGGAATATATGGCATTAAAAGATAATGTAAATACGATGGTGCCATTTAATGCCTTATCAGTTAAAAGCAACACCTTAAAATCTATCCTGAATCGGACCAGAAGCCAGTGCAGAGATGCTAGCACAGCAGTAATGTGATCTCGTCTCTTAGTCCCGGTTACAATTCTAGCTGCTGCACACATCAATCTCTCATTTTCTGAGTGGGAAAGCAATTTGGATGAAAGCAACCAATAAATGTTGGCCTTTTCATGTAGGAGTAAGAGAAAATGGCAGGTCCGTGTTGGTATTGCACGCTGACTAAAAGGAAATCTTACATTTTCAAGGACCTGGGTTTGAATTGAGTGGGACGTTTATGATTAATTGAAGTATAACCGCCTTGTTCTCCAAGAACTACTGTAAATGAATACAAAAAATATATATATGCACAAACATCTAAACACCACCTTGCATAACCGTCAGACCTGAGTGTGTTTAGATATGTCATTAGTCCATCAAATGTTCCGTTCCTGCAGATTTTTCCAGACAGCTCATTAGATACATTTATTTGTATTCATAGGAGGGCTCTTGTTTTCATTTAATAATTGGAAAACAATGGATTTATGCATTGCTTTTAATGAATGAATAATATCCCCATTAAATCTTCATGTGAAGCACCACATTTAATCCAGTGTTAAAGTTTCATTATGACCTAATTACAAACTATAGATGTGTTGCTGGCTTTTCACGTCAGGCTCATTTTTCAGCATTCTTATTTTAATAAAAAGAACTAATTGTTTCCTGCGAAATGGGCTCTGTGCATTTATGATTAATTTTTAATCAGGATTTTGCAATGACTTTGTCAAATTATTATTTCTGTAGTGCCATCCATCAAAGTTTGCTTTTCAACCTATTAATATGGCCCAGTTATCAATGCCACATGAAAATCATGTTGAATCTGTCTTTGAGGTAATTAGGTGACGTTACATTTAAACATCTCATCTCATCAATCCAAGTGCTGATATTCTATATTTTATAGTACCCAATGGAGTTTTTTTGTAATAATTAGAGAACAATAATTAAAGACAGCAATAAGAACACATATACTTCACATGGTAGGCTCTTATAGGAAATTAATGAATCTGAATACCCAACGAGGATGTTGCCATGCTGTGTTGAAGCTACATGATTAAGGAAACAGATTGAGAAAATATATATTATTATTATTATTTGCTTATTTAGCAGACGCCTTTATCCAAGGTGACTTACAGAGACTAGGGTGTGTAAGCTATGCATCAACTGCAGAGTCACTTACAATTACGTCTCACCCAAAAGACGGAGCACAAGGAGGTTAAGTGACTTGTTCAGGGTCACACAATGAGTCAGTGGCTGAGGTGGGATTTGAACTGGGGACCTTCTGGTTACAAGCCCTTTTCTTTAACCACTGGACCACACAGCCTCCTATGAGGTATGGACATAATGAGGTATGGACTCATTATTATATAATGGCTATAATGAGGTATGGACTTTTTTATGTAAATGTGACCTGAACCTGAAATTAACACATTCGTTTTTATAATCGTCCATCAATTTACCACCTGTCATGTCATGTTTTAAACATACAGTCCACCTAAACTCTTTAAAATTGCATCATACTTTATACAGTTTACAATAAACTACATGGCATGGATCGATATTGGACCTATATTATTTGGTGTTTGGGACACCACAGACTGCATAGAGAGGTGGGTTTATATTTGCTTGGCTTGAATAGAGCTAGCTTCTAGATGATTTATTATTAACATGTACAGGGGAGTTACTTGCCTGCCTCATCTTTGTTTCTACATCCATTACTGGTTTTGTGGGTGTTAACTTGCAGAGAATTACCTCTTGCTTGCTTTATAACCAAGTCAGTCTAAAGGTTAATACATTTCTTGGATTGGTGACACTGGACAATGAAGTATTTTAAAGACTGTAAAGTTACTTACCGCTGAATGAGTCAAGGTGGTTAATTCTCCTTCATGGAATACATACCCACAAACATAGCTTGCTATCTTTGCATTCGCAATTGCATCGAAAATCAAAACTATAATTTAGGAAGAAATTTAATATTTGGGACAGGGCCAAAACGACATTACTGTAGGTAATCAGTTGGTTTTTCAGAAATAATGATTTGCATAATTTATATTGTACTAATCAATCTTGAAAATAAAACTAATTTGCTGTTAGATGCATTGAGACTATGGTGGATATTGTACTTGATCTATTTAGCAAATCTAATATTGCAGAGCTTTTATTGTATGACTCCCATTTGGATGTGCCCAGGCTTTGCAGAAAGTAATCGCATTCTTTGACAAATAAAACACAAACCACATTGTGAATGAAAAGGCTTTGGGCGAAGCATGCAGTTGCTGACAGACACAATTAAGTCAAACCTCTTTAGTGCCAGAATAAATAAACTTCATAGCTAAATGCCATGTCAGTGGTTTGTATAGTTATTGTATTGTCCAAAATATGCAGAATACAGAGTAAAATCCCATGTATCCTGCTCTAGCGAAATTTGTGGCAACTGTATTCAGGACAGCGGCTATCACTAAATTGTGTAGGCTAACCTTACCAATCCCCTTCTCCTACTCTTTTGTGAAATCCATTATCATCTCTACCATGTGTTTGCGTGACTCCTCGTCATGTGCTTTTGTTATAATACATATAGCTGTAAATATTTATAAGGTACTCTATGAATATTTCTTCTTTACTTAATTTCATTTAAATAAAGGTGAACTCTCTCAATGTATCGGTACATTTGCATAATATTCTAATGGGTATGTTTCTGAAGCCATCTCTATTTGATAATGATTATTATTTCTAAATCAGTATCCCTCAGGGTCAGGTGTTATTTCCTGGCAGTGATCATTAAAAGGTTGTTAAGTATGTGCTGTGCCACGGAGAGCAGAAACAGCCTTGTGATTTTAATAATATTTCAATACATTCCATCTGTGCAGAGAAAAAAGATACCATTTTATCATTTTTAACTCGGAATTTCGAAAATATTGCCAAAAAGCTTGCTCCGTTTTCAGACAGGTGTTGGTAGTTACATTTTTAATATACTTCTTAAATATATAACCAACAAATATATTTGGCCATGTTATGTGCATGGGGCTGCACCATATTGTGCTGCAGTCATGTACACTTACACATTAGATACATGCTGTCCAATGCAATTTATGAAGTGCAGATTCCGTTTGGGCAAGCTTGAGCATTTACCATTAATTTCACAAGAGCTACTGAAAATGAACTCTACTGATATCCAGATGGAGCTGTAAAATGAAATATTGACTGATAAATCTTTTATGATCCAAAAGCCATTTCTTTTCCAGCCAGCTGTTTGTGTTAGCTTTATGAACAACAACTAAGGGTGATGATGGTGATGATGATGATGAATCAGCGTATATTACCATATATACCATGCTAACATGGTGACTTTCTGAGGCAAATGCAACCGCTGCTATGAGGTTTCAATGCTGGGATTGCAATAGTGCGATGTACAGACATACTCTCCACATATTGAGACCTACTTTGTAGATTCAGCACATCAAAAACATCCTTAAATTGGCAGGTAATACTAGGTATGTTTTGCCTCATTTGTAAAATAAATAAATAAAGAAAAATGTGTGATAGCAAATAATAATCTAACTTACCTGTTCTGTTTCCAATATCATCACAGTTCATAGAAGAGGAAAAGACAAATGAAGAATAATTAGTTTAAATTACAAAAAGGGTTATTTGCTATATATTATTCTTTATTGATATTGCCTATTGGATGCCTTTTGAATAGATTATATGTATATGCATTTGGTACCAAAAAGAATAATGGCATAAATGTGCTAACTGAATATAGCAGGAGGGCTGGACTTTGGCAACCCAGGAGTTGCATGTAGCCTACTGACCATAATGCATGGACCTCTGATATAGTTAATAGGTGTTCTGGTCAGTAAAACATTGAAATCTGATGAATCTCTACATTCTATATACTGTACAGGGCCTGATATTGTTTGAACATCTTGAGTTGTTTGTGCACCTTAGAATATAATAAATGGTGATTTAACGCTGAAAACAGAAACTGTTATTCCAGCCTTGTAAATGGCCACTCTCCGCTTGACAAATCCGCAGTTTTCATTTGCAGTGTCATTTTTATATTTCTTAGAGTAAACTGGCTTCCAACAAGCATTAGCACATTATTGTATTGCGACATGGGTGGTGCGGGTGGAGCGATAGGGTTCAGATCTTCAAAGCATTTGCTGTGGTTTGTAATTATCTTTATCATCATCAGGTTTTGTTTTGTAACATGATAGTTAAAGACTGTGGTAAACACCCTGACATATACCCCACAGTATCCTGATGCTTGCTTTTTCTTGTTGACTTGTAGAAATAACTTACATGTATAGGCTTCTAAACACTTATCATTGGTCCAGGCAGCCCATTTCTGTAAACTTGTTACTCTATCTCCGTGAACCAACCTCTACAGATGAACACATTCATAAAAACAGTTGCATTTGTACACACGGGGTTGCTGTCACCTTAACCAGCCCTGCAAAGACTTTCAGAAATTAAGCTGTAGTGTCCTGAATTAAGATGCATCTGTCTTCTCTGGGTCTGATGTGACTGCCAATATTTTGTGCTCTACTAAGTGTAAGCTTCAAGCTTTCCCCCTCACGCTCAGACATCTGTGCTGTGCAATCTAAGCCCCTTTATCAATGTTAAAAAAAACACACACTTACACAGCAAATCTTTTCATCTGCACAGTGCCAGTCTAAAGGTTCTGTGACAATGTAAACAAACTGGGCAGCTAACAAGGCCCTCACTGAAGGCTAAACTATTGATGGATTAAGTATGCAGAGCCATACTATTCAATTGAATATGCTGCACACTGCAGCTTTAATAAGAGCAGTGTTGTTGTGTCTTCCAGTGTCAGTTTTAACATGTTCATTGGAATCTTAACATTAAATATATGTTACTTTTTTCTTTCTAAGCACTCTGATACTGTAGAACCGGGCTGCAATCTTGCTTTTGCAGGATCCCATTTGATTTCCTGCTGCCATATTGGATTTTTCACATTTTAATTTTTATGAAATCACAGGTGCATATTGCTATTATCATTATTATTACTCCCCCATATTACTTTAGAGGTATGCTTTTGTACAAAATGATACCATTGCTTTGAATTTTGAATAATTGGCCAATTTACCCTACCAAAATGTGGTATCATTAACTCTTAGAAGCTGAAGAATATATAATACATTCGTAAGTGGTTGTATGCAAAAGGTTTTTTTTTAAGTAGTTACCCAACACTGGTATGATTTTGGGCATAGATGTAGGTACTTTGAAAATCACTATGGTAACCATGACTAGTAAATAA